>OX451348.1:13134978-13179322 GCA_949629155.1 Myopa testacea | reverse complement strand
TTGTGATTAAATTGTGCATGTTTTTTAAACTGACTTTAATTTGAAAATTGAGCCAGTGAGCTATTGCATTCGCGTGAGCTTAATTTGGGAATTCATTTGTAGATGTTGTGTGATTCTCCTTTTCGTGTCACTGCCACACACACACACAACACAATAAATATTGTGCATTAATACAGCACAACACTAAATCGAATGTATGAAACAGCAAAATTATATTAAATTCTTTTAACATTAAAAAATAAATTTATATTGTAAATCAAATCGATGGATATTGAAGGCACATCGTTCCACTGTTATTGAGAGAGAAAGCCGGAGATAGAAAGCCGGAGATCGAGTGAGAGTGAGAGAGAGAAAATAGTATACTGGTTTATTTTGATACTCATATCGTTAGTTTCGATAGTTGTTGTTTGTTTAAAAATGTATGTTTTTCAATATCTGTTTTTAATCATTATTTTTTGCTGCTTTTTTTGGCTTTCCTGTAAAGTCTGCTGTGTTTTGTTTGTTTGTTTGTTTTTTTCTGTGGTACTTTTGACAGCTTCATGAATGTCTGTTTTTTATGCATACCAAAAAAAATGTCCTTTTGTTATTATTTATTGCTGTTTGTATTTGTGTGTGCTTGATTTGTCACTTAAGCCTCCGAACTCACTCATTTATTTGCTTGCTTTGACATCCCCTGCGATTGCGATCAACCTTCTCAGCGTCTGTTTCTTTCTTGCGTTCGCTGCAGCCGCCTCTGTACATCATCACGCCCACTTATAGACGTCCCGAACAGCTGGCCGAATTGACACGTCTCGGTTATACGTTGAAACACGTGGCCAATCTTCTGTGGCTGGTCATCGAGGATGCGAACAAAACATCGCCGCTGGTGACGCGTAGATTGGAGCAAATCGGGGTACCATTCGAGTATCTTGTGGGTAAGAAATCAGAAGAGCTACATATATGTACCTATTTGTACATTCATATAAGTTGAATTATATATGTATGTTTTTATTCGATCCCCTCGATCCCAGCACCGATGCCAGAGGAGTACAAGACGACGAAGAAAGCGAAACCACGCGGCGTCTCGAATCGCAATCGTGGTCTACAGTGGTTGCGAAAAAATGCCACAGAGGGCGTTTTCTACTTTGCCGATGACGACAACACCTACGATATAACAATATTCGAACAGGTGAGACCTGAAACCAATTCAACTCATTTTAAAGCCATTCTTTTTCTTCCTCTCCGTCTGCCTCTTTTTCCCCCACTCTTTGTACTTCTAGTACGAATTTGTTGTTTATATATAACGATACCCGATCCTATATAATCTAGGGTGGGCCCTTCGTCTGTTTTTTAAATGCTAATTTGTTTAAAGAATGCCAATCTTACAAACAAACCAGCCGATGGCCCACCCTTTATAAACCTGATAAAGTTATCTGTTGAACATTTATTCATATAAAACCATAGACTGATCTTTGAATTTGGATATATCACATCCAAAGCCCTCAAAACCCTAAAAATAACCCCAAAATATTTGAGATGAAAACAAAGTTGATTAAATTATTATTCATTCATTTCTAATTGCTTCATTCTAAAACAAAATTGTTTCTTCTCAAGCATGATTTTGTTTTTGCTTTTTTTTTTTGTATAGATGCGCTACACGAAAAAGGTGTCCATGTGGCCGGTGGGGCTGGTGACGAAATTCGGTGTCAGTAGCCCCATCATAAAACAGGGTAAAATCACCGGCTTTTATGACGGTTGGATTGGAGGGCGAAAGTATCCGATCGACATGGCAGGATTTGCGGTAAGCGTGAACTTCTTGAACCAGCGACCCGACGCGAAAATGCCCTACAAACCCGGCTACGAAGAGGACGGTTTCCTTAAGAGTTTAGCACCGCTAAATAACACAGAAATCGATCTACTCGCATCGAATTGTACAGAGGTGAGTGTATAGTGTATTCGAATATTTCGAATATTTCGAATACTTCGAATACTTCGTGTGAATATAAACGAAGTGAGTGCTGTACGAATGACCCGAGGGCGGTGGGGTCACATCCGAATGAGGTCTGTTTAGAGCCTGTATACTTAATGAATAGAAAGGATTCAGTTCTCGTTTTCTATAAGGTGCACCATCGACTGATTTCTTTTAGATTTGTTCAGTTCAATTAGAATTAATTACACGTTGTGATTAAATATATGTATATTATAAACAAATTTAACGATTTCTATATTTGGTATGAAAAATTCCATTCCAATTAAAAAGTGAAGAATCATTGGATTATAAATAATTTTCTATACATCTTCCCTTTAATGGTTGTTTCTTTCAATTGCTCTTTGTTTCTTTTGTTTTTTATTCAGATTTTAACGTGGCACACGCAAACGAAGAGAAATGGAGCCGCTCAACCGTTAAACATGACAAAATATGGCGACACGAATCTGGTTACAATTGATAAGAGTTTAATTCGTACATAAAACTTAAAAAAGACACAACAATAGCAACGTTAGTTATAGAAACACATATGTACATATGTATATATATATGTATATATGCTTACATATGTGTGTAGTTGTATATAAAATGAAAAGCAACCAACCAAATACAACAACAACCAAAGAATACAAAGCAACCTAAATTTTAATATAAACAACTAATTAAACTAATTAATTATTTAAAATATTGCAATAGTGAGTGAGCACAATCGATCGATTATATATCGACATCAAATTTTTATTTATTAGCTATCGATAAATGGGTTTTTTAATGTTATGTTTTTATATCGTTATGTCCTTTTATTCTATGTACTATTTGTATATGTGTACAGTTATTTTATTAAATCAACAACAAAGAATAGAATAGTATTGATAAACAAAACCACAACAACAACAGCAAAAAGAAGACGAATAGGAAGAAAAACTGCAACAACTAAACTGAAACTAGAACTGAAACTGAAAAACCGAATCACTTTACTATTAAAAATTATCCTACTTACTTTCAATGCTTCTACTTTAGTGCTAAGATTAGTTTTAATTAAATTCGTATTCGTCGTATTAGACGACGATATTAACACTGTTTCCTCTGTTAGAAGTGAAAAGAACTGATTGATTTCAAATTTAATGAATGTTTTACAGCGCAGAGAAAAATAATGTATCCTTTGTTATCGTTAATCAAGCGTAGATTTCTCAATTTTTTCTTAGTTTTTCTTTTTTTCTTAGTATCTACCACATAAACTTTTAGTTTTAATGTTTAAACATTTGATTTCGGTTTTCCCCATTACTTTTTTTTGCTTTATTTCCTACGATTTATCAATTTTTTCCATAGTTTTAATAAACTATTCCTTTTAACAATTTAGTATAAATTTAGATTTAGGCAAATTTCGCATTGTTTTACATGCAGATACTGAGTATCGCACAAAGCATTTTCGTATACTTAAGATACACAAAAAAGACAGCACAAAAACATGTGAACTTTAAAGTTAAACTTAAATTCATACAAAATACGTACTAATTAATTTATTATTAATTCATGGAATGTATTTTGTACGGAAGTACTTAAATTTTCGAAACGTTCAGGAACACTGAGCATTGAACTATAAAATATTAGATTATAAATAAATCGAATTAACATACTTACATATACATATAAATAAACAAACCAAACAACTTAATATTAAATTAATCTCTTGTAAATCATTTAAAGGTAAACTAAAATAATATAAATACAAACCAAAGTTAAAAGAAAATAAATAAGTATTAATTTATTAACATGAACTTTCGAGCTGCATGATTTAACAAAACACATTTACATTTATACATGCATATACAATACATTTATATATATATATATAAATAGATAGATAGGTTAACATTTTAAATTTACAAAATATCATCAAGAAAATGTTGTATTAGTTTTTGTATAATCATTTAAGAAAATTATTGTATTAATAATAGTCATTGTAATGATTTTATTAATAAACTTAAACAATTTCGTTTAATTAAAACCGAAAGTTCTTAAAGGACTTTAAAATCTAAACTTCAAATAATTAAAAGAAAATTAAGAAAACTCAAATTTGTGCTCTTGTTTATTTTAAATACATATGAAAAAAATTAGAAAAAATCTGTAAATACTTCAAACAAGAAAATAATTTTACTTAAAGAAGAATTAAAATTTTTTTAAATATAAAAATAAATATTTTTTGCTAAAAGTTATTAAATATTAAAATAAAAATACAAAGAAAATTTAATAAATACTTTTAAATCAAAAAAACAAGAATCACAAAAATGTTTACCTTAAATTTGTTAGTGTTAGGAATGTTAATTGTTTAAATTTTTGTATTTTTTTAATTTTTAATAATTTTGATTTTAATTCCATTTTAACGGATTTTCATATGAAAGCGCTCTAGCGACAGAACTACAGTCACAGGTCTTTAATGACAGCTATTTAGTGACAGCTATTTAGTGACAGCTCTTTAGTGACATATCTGTAGTGACAGCTATTAAGTGACAACTATTTAGTGAGAGCTATTAAGTGACATGGCTTTAGTGATATATCTGTAGTGAGAGCTATTAAGTGACATGTCTTTAGTGACATATCTGTAGTGACAGCTATTTAGTGACATATCTGTAGTGACAGCTATTTAGTCACATGTCTTTAGTGACATATCTGTAGTGACAGCTATTTAGTGACATGTCTTTAGTGACATATCTTTAGTGAGAGCTCTTTAGCGACAACTTTTTAGTGACAGCTATTTAGCGGCAACTCTTTAGTGACGACTACTTTGTGGAAGCTCTTCCTCCACAACTATGAAGTGACAGCTCCGCAGTGGCAGTTCCGCTGCGACAGCTTGTTAATGACAGTAATGATGACAACTCATAGCTCGTTAGTGACAAGTCTTCGATGACAGCTGCTGCATTCACTGCACTCTATAAGTTAGTGCCAAACAAGTAGCTAAGCATCGACGGTTGCACATGATAGCGCATTCGTGCCTCCGGCCACTTCGTGTGAATTAACCGCTGTAGCGGCGTGTTGGACATCGGCTCTTCCTTTTCAGCCACTACAATCGCATGCGGAGTGGCCAACATATCCCACTCTGTGCCCCTTCGTTCCTCGTAGCCCACAACCGATTGCTGTTGGTGCAACATGCCACGCCCCTCGATTGTCGTATGCTCTCGGTTATCAATAGTCATGGCGATCTGATGACCCGAACAACTGTAATAGTTGAGCTCAAAGTGAGCTTCAGCATGATAGTTTCTCAATAGCTCCGGATTGCGACTGAAAATAACACCGTAATGACCAGCACAGCTGGTTATCCAGATTGGATGGTTGGGCGTTTTAAGACGTGAACCCGGTTGACGTGCCACCAGTGCAGAGGCCTGGAACAATTGGAGAGAAAATCGTTTTATTCTATTTTTACAGTGTGACAATAAAAACACTTACTTGAGTGACCTCGTTATCCCAGATAAGAAGGCCGATGGTACAACGATTCAGGATTCCATACTGGGGCATGGACTAGAAAAGAAAAAACAGACCAAAAAGGAAGAGAGCGAGGCAGAAGACGATTCAGCGAAATACTAAGAGGATTTTAAGAGGAGGAAAAGTTGACATGTCCATACATAGCTGTCGTCGTCGCCCACGTTAAGGACGCCATTGTGGATGTAAGGCGTGGCTCGTCCGGTTAGCAAGAGTGTAACTATCATCAGAGAACCTTCATCATTGTTGATCATGGTCAGAGGCATCGATAGTTTCGAATCCAAATCCAGGCGAACTCTTTATGAATGAATAAAAAATTATGCAAAATATAACGGGTTAACAGTTATATTTATTTGGTTAATATTCAATTCATATGTCCGTATGTCATTAATTACTTTCCGAGAGTACGTGTCAAGACAGCGCTGTAGAGGAAGAGCAATGTACCAGGTTGATCTTCAGCTGTAAACTAAAAACAAGTAATTTAATTATTACATAATTACATTAGAAATAAAAGCGTGACATTGAATTTTAATTAAAAGAATTTTCAATTTAAATTTTATCATTTAAAATTATTTAAAAATACAGAAGGACCGCTCTTGGAATCGGGCAGGTTAAATTTTTAGGCAGTTTAATGTCATGGCGAAATCTACAATTTGTGGAACCCTTTATGTAATCTGGAGGAAAAATAAATGTTTATTAATCTTTTACAATATTAATTTTAATCGCTTCAACAATAAAATTTCGGTTTTTCAATGAATTAAAATGGTTTTATATTGAAGAGATTTCCTTCTAAGGTCAGATAATGAAGTTTCCATAATAATTTTTCACAATCTCAAGCGTGAACAATCTCGTAAACGTGAACACCGCACCGAGATTTTTTACCCTTTATACTAAGGCTGTCACTTTATACTAAGGAGCTGTCACTAAAGATGTCCCTACAGAGTTGTGATTTCAGACCTTTTCAGGGATCTGCGCGTTTGGATTTGCCACTACAGAGGTGCCACTTAAGAGCCGTCACTATAGATCTTAGATTTGTTGTCACATGACAAGATCAATTAAAAAACGAACGTCCTCACGAAGTATCTGTTTCAACTCAAATACAAAATAGAAAGCTTTCAAACTGGCCGCAGTTACTCACATTTTTAAGATGGCGTCTCAAAAACGTCACCAGATCACTTCGCGTTGACAAAGTAAAAATGTAGAGCTGAAAATATTATTTAAATATTAAGTTACAAGTACTCGTAATACATTATAATATTAAATAAAGCATGATTTAATCTGAGGCAATTTTCTGCGAATGAGAATATATCTTAAAAGGTACCTTTTCGGTGATGGAATCATGTAAATAGTTGACGCTATGTGCCACGAATGCTTCCTCTTCTGCCGCTGCTGGGAGGACGATCTTCACTTTTCCCTTGTCCGCGACGAGCAACAGAATCTCAACGAAGGCCATAACAAGTGCTTCCTTCTGTAGGTCATCGTCGGGATTTAAAGCGCTTAGAGCTCTTTATTTATTAAAAACAGAAAAAATAACTCAGGAAATCATTTAAATTCGCAGACTCACTCAATATAACTGGCTGGCTGGCGGCGGCCGAAGAGCAAATATTTGAGCACGAAACCCTGCACCACCGAGAGTAGCCCGCGTGTGGCGTTGCGTGGGGAGCGAAGACCGTACGCTAGATCCATTTTCGCGGGACCGAAGAGGAACGGGGTATGTGTCCACTCAGCACGCATCGGAATGGCTGCGGTACCGAAGATCAGTTGACGCAAATCCTGGAAGAAATTAAAAATTTTTATCAAAAACTACATATAATTTTTTTGCTTTGTTTTATTTATTTATTTCTTCTTTATTTCAAGAAAATGCATTCAACTCATAAACAGTTAATTCAGTCAAAATTCACTGGATAAAAGATTCAACTTATGTATGCAAAATTTAAAAACTTACCGTTGCTAACTGGGTCGAAATGGGCACGCCCCCCTCTGCCAAAAAATCGTAACACATTTTTAGATTGTTTTGTATTTTTTATAATTTATTTCAATATCTGTAATTTTCTTGAAATTTATTTCTTTCAAATATTCTGAAATACGAGTGCAATAATAATTGTGTTTTAATTGGACGGCTGCTCACCGTGAAATGATTTGAATTTTTTGGCTTCGGACAAGGAGAAGCCCAAAGTAGCAGCATAAAAAAATAAAAATATCCTTGTTGATTTGATTTCATGTGAATTTCTGATGTGCGATTTAATACAATTGTGCTTCTTTTGAGATTTTTACTGAGTTCTCCTCATGCTTCTAATAATAATTTTAATTTGTGACTGAAGCTTGTTGGAATGGGAGCTAACTGGGTGTGGCTGTGGCTCAGTGGGTGTGGCGGCCTCTGACTGTCAGCAGAAATTAATTTTGAAGTGTTGATTGCATGAAACCGAAAATTGAAAAAATTGTTGCATCGACAAACATGGGAAAAAAAGGAAACAAAAACTTCTCTCAAGTTCACATGCAATGTTAACGCAAAAACTTACTTAGTGTACACTGAAAATTTCGATTTATTATAAAGCAATAATTTTTCATATGAATCGCTGTATTTAAATTTAAATTAGGTTTTTCTTTACATTTTTATCAATTTTGTTCAATGCGCCAGATTTAAATTCCCTGAATTTTCAGTGTATTTTATGAAATTTTATTGCTCCTCTTAATTTTCTTTTTCAAGTGTCTGTGTTTTAACTAAGCAGGCAATTGACAGGCAGTTAAGAACTCCAACCTAGGATTGTCTGGTATAGTGTAAAAATAATTTATTGCCATTGAATGTCATTCAAAATCATCCTCAGACACTTCATGAAAACGTGCTGTCACCAATCAAGGCAGCCAGAATTGCAGGAAAATAAAAATGATAATACATCTACGGCGGCAAAACGAGATCTCAAACCTTAGAAACAATGTTCAAGAACCTCCGAAGTTTAAGTAAAAATACATAGTTAATGTATAATGTTTTCTGAAACATACTGAAATTAAAGCTTCTAATCTTTTTCCTTTGTATTTACGTAGCGATTTTAAGTGTTTTAAGGATTGATATAAATGCGATAAAGAAAATAATTACTTATATTTCCTTCCACTTTCGCTCGCTCTTATTACCAAATAATACGTTGAGGTTCTTTAAAATTTGACCAGATGATTTCTTTCTTAAAGAATATATAAAATGTCGCTGCATTTATAGCAATATAGAAGCATAACTCCAGCCAATGCCAGAACATGCTATTTTGGTGGTTGCGGCGCTGCGTAATGGGCAGAGCATTGAGACGCAACAAAACAAAAGGTATTAAAAAATAACGCACTTCTAGGAGACGTTGAAAGCACAGAGCCACTAACACTGCCGACCAGAACATAATCTTAAAACTATCGCGTGTTCGCTGCAGAGCCTGGTACAATATCAAGAAAGCGATTGCGTAAATCGGCGTCATGGCATATTTAAACCATGAATATCGACCATAGAGACGATTCCACAGATAGAATGTGTAGTGACGATTGTCAGCCAGCAGATAAGGATGAACCAAGGTGTTCCACTTGACAATCAAAATGAAGACACCAATAGCAAAGATAGTTATCAGCTGATTTCGGCGTATTAAAGACAAAGCAGAACGTAAATATAAAACGATGTACGTGGGACTGAAGGCAGCAGCAAATAATGAGAAATACAGGACCTGCAAGGAAATATTGAAGAAATTAATGGTGTTATAATCGATAATAGTAAATTTTCAATATATGTATGTATATGGAATGTATACGGAGATACAGTTAATGTACCTGAGGTAGATGTAGCGTCGCGTTGTGTGCACTCTTGTCGCCAAGGACAATCGCTCCATTCAAAAAAACGAAGCCTATAAATGGCAGAATTATAATCAGATAGCAGGAGCACTTTAGCAGGACGCAGCGAATACTTCTGCCAAGCACGCGAAATGACGTTAACATTTTGAACCAAGTCTGTAATAAATAGTTCGTATGTTCAAAATCAAAATTGAAATCTAAATGACACCCACAATAAGTTACCTTAAAATCAAACAGACACACTTCGGTGATACTGGCTTTGTTTTCCGCATCCGCGTAGTTTTTGGCCAGCACATCGAGAGCAGTGATGCCAAAAAGCATGCCCAACCACACTATGTTGGTTTGACGCATCAACACGCTGGCTGCGCCTGAGAATAATATTTCGATATCAACCGGAAAAACAAATTATAAAAAGTCTCAATTCACCATAAACGGAAGCCTGCAGATGCATTTGCTTGCCCCAGTAATTATACAGCAGCAATACGGTCGTCAGCGACAGTGCATCGGTGTAGTACACATGACTAAAAAAGTAGAGAGGTGGCAAGGCGGCCAAGGTGAAGGCCTCCAATGCGGCCAGCGCTGCGTGGCTTGCTCCCAAAACACACAATCGTATTTTATACATCAATATCACATTTACAGTTGCAGCCGCCAACGAAATAAGACGCAGTCCCAACACCGAACACATGTTCAGAGGATTTAGGACCAGAGAAAACAGATATAGACCTGGGAAGGTGGTGATCTTTGGATCCCACTATTTCGAGAAGTTGCAAAGTATATAATTTGGCTTTTCTTAAGTATGGCGTTTACTTACCACGTCGAAGCGTTTGTTGCAGAAATGAAGACCCTGACGCAAATGGAACTCTTCATCGATCACAGATTTTGATGAGGAGAGCACACCCAGAAAAAGTGGCACCGAATACAATAGGAACATGATAGCCAATCCAAAAGGCCCAATTATACTCGCCATGCTGCAGTACCTGTCAGTCAAAATTTAATTATATTAATGATTTAAAGATTATAGTCTGACTCAAGTCACTATTTCTGCATTGTTTTGTTTACAGACTCACCGGCATTAATTACATTACTGAGAACAGCTGATCAAATATGTCGAATGCTCACCGAAAGGCATTGCCAGAAGTAAATATAAAACATTTTAAAAATATCTTCAATATCTAATAGCAGTAGTACATTCCAGATTTAATGGCTAGATTAAGGTAATCTCCTTCTTAATCATTACTGGTTATAGCTGCTTGTTTGTTGTTGCTTTCTGTACTCGCGTTAACAATTTAACTGCATCACATTACAGCGCAATACTAGATTAACTAAGTACTCAAACCTTTTAGAGTGCCATCACATTTAAACGTGAAAGCGTTTGAGCTAGACTGATATGCTTGAAATCACGATCACAGGAGAACCGGTAAAGATATCGTGATGAAATTTTACAGAAATATTGTTTCTTGTAGTGTGCAGGTTGGTATTGAAAATGGGCAAAATCGGTCCACGACCACGCCTATTTTTTATTAGAAATGTGATATCAGCGTTTTTTAGTTATTACAACAAAATTTCATTCCTGAGTATAGAGTATATTGTTAAATATATAAAATTCCTGAATAAAACTTTAGATAACAACTTCTTTTCCAAAAAAACATTATTACATCAAAACTGGGTGCGGTCCGCCCAATTTTACACTACTTACTCTTGATATTATAAGGTAGCTTTCCTTATAACCACATATTTCCTCTAGTTAGTTTAAATTTTTTCATAACTTTTAGGTGTAGGGTATCTAAGATTCGGCCAGGCCGAAGATAGCTTTTTTACTGGTTGAATTTGTTATAAGCACGATTAAAGCCAATAGTCTCAATTCCGCAGATAATACGGCTTTGTAAACCTGCTATAAAACAGATAAAGATAATAAAGACGCATAAGATAAATTTAAATAAATTTTAAAATAAAATTAGACAAAAGGAAGAATTATAATAGAAGAATGATATAAAATTCAATATGAATAATAACAACAACGAAAAAATAAATAAATGTAACCAGTTAATATATATGTATGTAGTTCGATTTACTTACTAACGCCGCCTCATTCTCATTCTCCTCATTTCTCATTACAAATGAGAAATTTCATTTTTCTGATAATTTAATTCAAAGAAACAACAATCGAAAATGTGAACACTTTATTACAAAAAAAAAGTCATTTTTATTAATATCTCTTTTATGTATACCGATAAATTGTGAATAAATGCATTTAATTGTAAGCTACGATTAGTGTATAATATATTGACTAATTAATTCATCCCTCTGAAAAGCATGGGCGCTGAACGATCGTTGGTTTTGATGTGACGTAACTTAACCGTTGCAAATTGGGATGCACTGAAAGAAGCAGAAGCAAAGCAGAAACTTATTTAACAGAGAGCTCTTTCTTATGATAAAAGAAAAAGTTGAGCAAACCTTTAACCAATATAGAATTTTTTACAGCAGTCGATCGTATTGTATACTATATAATATGTATATAGACATTCTGGTATATATACAAAATAAATAGCATATTCATTACGGGGCGTGGCACATTACGTTGGGAGTTGGAGCACTACTTTTGATGTTTTCTGAGCGTGGCGACGTTTTTAAAAAATCTATTAAAATATTAGGAAAGGCACCGCCTTTGCTATAAACATATATAAAATATATAGAAGGAGGAAAAATAATAAAACTAAACATAAGAGTGTGTGTATATCTCAACGTGTTAAAAAATGTTCGTCATGTAAAATGTGTTGGTGTATATAACCATGAATGTAAGAGATGAAGAATTTAAAATTAAATACCGTAAAAGCACAAACTATAATAAATAAAAAGCTTAAACTGTAATTAAATGTTTTATTTAAGGTACACCAACGTTTATAAACAATTTAAGTTAAAACAATATGAGTTATAATTTTATGTATGTTCATTAAAACTCGTATAAACAATATATGAACAAAATAACATTTACGAGTACAGCGAACGCATAAAACGACGAGACGGAGAGGAGGAAAGAATACAGTAGAGTAGAATACATATAGAAAAATATGCCGCGTATAAATAAAAACGTACTTAAAAACTGTGGACCGGGTGGAGGACGGGACGAGGATTGGGATGGGGCAAGGACGGGATATGTATTGATTTGACGGGCAACACACGTTCGACGGTCAATAAAGTTCTCTCTCGGAAATTCGCTCGACACACTTGCGCTCTCGTTATTCCAACCAACCTCTTCCGCAAAAAGAGAGACACGAAAGCAAAGTGTGTCATTTGTTGTTCGTTCATCTCTGCTCTGTTGACGAACATTTAATTAATTTTCGAACTATTTCCGGACTTCTGACTGATTAACGTATGTTGCTGCTGCTGCTGCGGATCCCAGAAATCGTACCAGGGACCGTAGGTTTTGGAGAAATGCCGTTCCTTGTCGCTACTGGTGCCTGACCCATTTTCGCGTATTTTCTGTTGCTTGCGTTCCAGCGTCATGCTGGTCGTGTTGCTGGATTTCATTAGTCGGGTGCGCGGCAGAATGGTCGCTGTGGGCGTGCTCAAGGCGGAGCTAAGCACCGAGTTGCGCGTAAGTGTGTTATTACTGCCGCAGACACCGCCGCCGCCGCCGCCACCGCTTCCATTATAACCGCGTTCGTGTTCACTTTGCTCCTGTTCGTCCTGGCGCGTATGAGCGCCGTTTCCATTTCCATTCTGTGTGGCCTTCGCTTTCGACTTCATCTGAGGCGCTGTGGACGATCTGAACGTTTGGAATTCCATTTGATGCTCTTCCTGATACGAAGCGTTCTGGTGCGCTTGACGCCTCTGCTTTTCGTCTCTGCGCACCAGGTGATCGTTGATTACTATGCAGTCGTAAGGATCCGAACTGGTTGACTTGATCTCGTCCGCATCGGTTTCGTCCTCGCTTGTGTAGTACTGCTTTAGGATATCCTTGCGCTTTACGGTTTTCATAATCATTCCACCTGCTCCACCGGCGTCATGAGGCAGATCATCAAAGAAGTTGTTGACGTCACTCATCTTAAGGGTTCCATTATTGTCGCTTTCACCTTCGTCTTCAGTGGAGTGTAGAAGATCCATTGGATTGGGACGCTGCTGCTGCTGCTGCTGCTGGTGTTGTTGTTGTTGTTGTTGTTGTTGCTGTTGGTGATGTTGATTCTGCTTTTGTGCGTTTTTTGGTGTCGATTTTAAGTGCTCCGGTTGGGATTTTTTCGACTGATGATTGCTACTCGTGTTTGTTGGTTGGTTCCTTTGATCATATTGTTGTTGTGTTTTGTTGCTGTTGCTAACATCATGGTCGCGGATGTTTCGTCCACTCGATTGCTGTAATGTGGCCGTTTCGCGGTACTCCTTTTGATATTCTTTCTGCCCGCGTTTGATTGTGTTCAAACGTTCTTTTTCCGTCGGATTCTCGATATCGATCTCGATGGTTTTCATAATCTTCATGCGCGATTTGGGAGTGTAGCTGGTGCGCATTGCTAAACGTTGTTGTTGGTGTTGCTGCTGATGATTATGTTGTTGCTGTTGATGTTTCTGCTGCTGTTGTGCTGTAGGCCTCTTAAACGAAGTACTCATGCCATAGATATTTTCGTCATTGTCTTCCTCTTCTTCCTCATACAGCTCCATGCTGGTTACACTTTCGTGACGTTGCTTTTCACGTGACGAGTTTGATTGATTCGAGTTTGAAGATTTCGTTAAAGTGCCGTTTTTATCGACACCCTCTTCACCCCTGTCCACGCCGTTCAGTTGTTCGCCGCTATTTTTTTGGCGTTCCTCAGGATCCTCGCGATTACCAACAACATCTGGAGCCACCACCAGGTCACGATGCTGCCATAGTGACATGCCGGCTAAAATGTCGTCATTCCGTCCGAACTTCCAGAAGGATTTTGTGCGTTTGACACCGTTGCTGGAGGTCTGCAACAACTCGTCATCGCTGGCTATTATGCCGCCCTCGTAGCGCTGTTTGTCGCCACCATTTCGCTGTGGGCGATTGTCATCTATATGACCATCGATGCTGTTGCGGAAGTTCCGATTCAAAGTCCAGGAAGCAACCTCACGCGTGCCGTGCGAGTTGGTCTCCGCCCGACGGCTGGAGCGCGATTGAGGGATTGTTTGGTGTGGGAGTGTTCGATGGCGGCGATATCGAAATTTAATTTTGCGATTGCGATTTAGCGATATGACAATGATATTGATATTGACATACAGCAGATGTATATATTTGTGTAAAATATGCCGACAAAAACACAAAAATTATTAACATGTAATAAAGAAACAATAAAAAAGAAATGAGCACAAATAAAGTCATAAAAATTGAGTAAATAGATTAAAGCAAAACAAACAAAAATGTTAACAAAATATAAGTATGTATGTACGTTAGTGACAAGGTAAGAAAATACTATTGGAGAAATGAAAGTAATACCAAATAAAACACTATTAACATAGTTTTACTAGAAACTAGAATCAAAAACAGCAATTCGCACGTTCTAATTATTTTCAGCAATGCAAGTAATCGCAAAAGTTCATTCTGGCAATTCTAAGAATTTTCTTCTCTAACATGGAACTCTGCAACACTGCGATGAAAATAATAAAAATAGTACGAAGTTTGCACTGGTTCCATCGTATTGTTCAAGTTTTTAAATTTCTATTTGAAATCCGTATTATTTGATTTACAAGCAAGCACATAAACTAATGAATTGATTATTAATTAATAAATAATGAAACTTTTCTGGTAGTTAACTAAAAAATTTGCTGAGTTGCCTTTTTACTAACATCTGTTAACATTTTTTACAGTTACTAAAATGTTATCTTAATTTATACAAATATTACTTTCCGACTTACCGTATGGGCATCCTGCTGTTCTGTTCCTCATCGGAATAATCGATCTCTGGCTGTGGCGGTGGCTCATTGGCAAAGCCGCTGTCGTTGCTGCTGTGCAACGAAGTCTTTGCCGCAGGCTGTTTGGAACCAGCTGAGGTCATGTGATTCAACGCAGACTGTTTCTTGTTCGCAAGAAATCGGTTCTGTAGGGTGTGTTGGTCAATTAATTTTATTTCAGAGTCGATCCACGAGGCTTCAGGTGCTACTTACGTGTGCCGCTTGTGGTCCGCTCTGAACCTTGTGTGTGCGGCGTTCCACCAAAGGGCCATCGTTGGACGCACTAAAACTCTGCGATGTGTTGAGCGTACGCTGTTGTGTATGCACGCCGGCTGCTGCTGCTGGTATTGGCGCCGGCAATGTTGGTGGCGGTCCAGGACGTGGATTAGCACCAGATGTGCCGCGATACTGAAAAATGTTCCGTTGTTATTTGACCATCTTCTAAAAGCATTGGCATTGTTACCTTCTTTTGATGTCTAAAATTTATGGTGTCGCCAAACATGCGCGTCGGCGATGATTCCTCGGTGCTGTTGTTGCGACGGCGGTACGTCGAATCGCTCTCCATGGCCGGATCCAGGAGCGTGTCTGTCATGTACTCATTGTAACTGCGAGCCGCAGCACTGCGTTGGAACTGGACATTTTCGTAGCTGGTGCTTTGCTCGGATGATGAGTTCTTCTTCTCACCGACACCGCTATTGATACCGCCGCCGCCAACGCTGCCATTGAGTCCGTTACTAGTGGCGACATGACCACCCTCGGCGTTGGTGTAAGCGATGGGGAACCAGCCAAACATTTGAGTGCGTAAGTTTTCGCCGAATTGCCAACCTTTAGCTTTGTTGCCGACCAACGCGATTTTGTCGTCCTCCTCGAAAGGCAGCTGGTTCTCCCCTGACGGCATATAAGCGTACAGAGCCTTGACCACAGGGCGCTGATCCCAGTTGTCATGTGCTGCAAAGTATTTTCTCCGTATTAAAACATGTCTAAAGTATGGGATTAAGTGAATCTATGAAACATGTTGAAATGCTTACATGTCGTTGCTGTTGGTAAATTAAAATCGGACTTGGCACGCGGCAGTGAATTTTGCGAATAGCTGCTGTTGTGGTGGTTGATGTTGTTGTGGTTCCTGTTGTTGCCGTTGCTGTGATTGTAACTGATGTCTTCGTGCAGGGTGCGCATATCACCGTACGGAGCATCGACACTGCGAGCTTTCTTAAGCTGATGGGCGCCCCCGTGCATGGCGTCCTCTTTGCTGCGCTCCTGCAAAATAAAATAATGCCGATAACTTCAAGATCCCAAGGAATTCAACGGTGAGTGGTTAATTTATTTGGGGATTTTTTCTTACCATGCGTTTGGAGTAGTTTGTTTCATATGCCGTGGGCGGGATGGTTTCCCGCGAGGAGGCGACCTCCTGCCAACCATCCAAACTGTTGTCAATGACCGCTCGGCCAGTGGCATGATAGGCCATCCAGTGCTTTGCTATGGAACACTGACGCTCCAAGACAAACCCATAGCGACGTCGTTCTTGAGTCATGGCCTTTGGGAAAAAGGGGCGTGCGGCGTGGACAGAAGGGTGTGATTAGAAGAGATGCTTAAAGAAAAGAGACAAGTGCGTCCATGTCACGTGTCACGTGTCACTTACAGTTTTATAGCTTTGTTCGCAGAAAGCGTCCAGCTTCTTTTTCTGATCCTCCAGCGTTTGTAGACTCTGTGAAGTTAAGTTCTAAGTTATTTATTTCCATGTTTTCATTGCTACTATTTTCATTACTATTGTTTTTGTTTTGTTGTTGTTACTATTGAACACTATTTGAACACTTACACGCAGCTCCTTCTCCGTATTCTCGGGACTACTTTTTTTCTTGCGCTGCTTCTTCATTGTCGCCATGGCCTTGTGGTAGCTCTCCATGCGAACCTTGTGTTGTTGCAAGAATTTCTTCTGTTCATGTTGGACGACTTTCGTATCCTTCTCTAGATTCGTTTCCAATGGCACCAGCAGATCCACGTAGAACGCTTTCAACTGAAATAATGCACAAAATAGATGAGAATACTTACTATAGCATCACCTTAATTATTATTATCTTTCATAAAACCTACAATATTCATTTGTTGCTCTTGTATTTCCTTGTAAACGCTGACAACATTCAATAAAGCAGCACCTAAAGAAGTCAATAAATTAAATGTTAATGCATTGTAATGTGTAAACATTTTCTACGAACAGGAAGCATCTTTTTAAAAACAGTTTATGTTCAGACATACGATGGATCATGTGTGTGTGTCTTTTCTTTATAAATATTTTTTTTTATTTTTTTTTTTTTTTTTTTATTCTTTTTTTTTATTTAAGTTACCGATATCGCTGGTTCCACTTTGTTGCGCATTCATTGCAATTTTAGCGAGGGCCTCGTTGAAAAGACGTGACGCCGATGCAGCACCTGTAGGAAGAGGGAGGCGAGGGGTGTAGACGGGAGGGAGGGGGAGAGAAAAAAATTAGAAAAACAACTCACACTCAAAACAAACCAGTGATGGATACAAATATTATATCTACGAGTAGCTGTAGTTACTATTTTGAATAACAAGCAGTTGTGGAAAAATTTGCAATTATTACAGCAACAACATCTACTGCGAACTACTCATATACATATGTATGTATGTATGTGCATATACTCGTATAAGTACATATTTATTAGCGGAATAATTTATGCACTCGCTTACCATGCAAAGCCTTCAGGTAACCCTTTCCAGCTGTGATGAGTTGTCTAGCTCCCGGATTGAATTTCTCAAGTATGTTCTAAAAATAAGAAGTTTACAGAATATTAACACAAAATTGAGAAAAAAACGGCGACTAAGTAAACGCAAAATATTGAATGCAAAAAAGGGAATTAAAGAAAGCAAAAGTTATGCATTCTTGCGAATTATAATGACGACGAAGGAACTGAAGTATCTTTATAAACGATGGGTTATTATAACTGATCTAAACTACGAGAGGTATATAAATAAATTAGATTATATAAAAACTTAGATTAGATTATACAATGGCGATGGACTCAAATCATCACTAATCTTGTGTACTGTAGAATCTTCTATGCTATACTATATAATCTTCTACAACTTTAGTGATTTATACATTCGAATTCGTCACGGTTACAATATGTAAGTCGCAAGATACAAAAACCCATCGAAACCCATCGCTTAAATATTCAAAACGATACAGAAGCTTCTTCAACACTGAAAGGGTCCCTGTTCATGCCATAAGCCCGAAGAGGGGGGTCTACTGGTATCCCTCCCATAACATGGTAAAGAGGTCCCTAGAGAAGGCCGTGTGTGCATGAAACACAGATCGGGTACAAAAGCTTATTAAAACGCTACGAAAACTTACTGAAAACAAACATTTTCTTTTAAATTTAGTTTTATTTTAATGAATTTCTTCCTCATCGTATAGAGACAATACTATAAGTTATAAGAATGTAAAGGGTTTTCCAATAAGAGGTGTAATTTTGAATAGCTATGGTCCTGTAAGCGTGGTCGTGGTGGCCATTTGGCTGATGTTGTTTTTCATTATTAACGGCATGCCTTCCTCTTTATTTCAAGATAAACATGCGATAATTTATCTCAAAAAATGGCATGTTTCTTTGAATATCAAAATTACACCTCTTATTGGAAAACCCTTTACTATAGTATATATAAATCATTATAGACGATGATTTCGTCATAAACAATGCTTCGATTCATTGCAAGTTAACTTAGAAGTGAATTAAAAATCAACGTATTTATGTACAATTCACAGTCATATATTCACTGTTTCAATGACATTCTTTACTAACCTGAAGGATGTTAATTGCATTGACTCATTTGAGTTGAAAGTGTTTAAAAATACGAGACAAATTTACGATTATAACAAATACCAGAAGAAGTAACCAATAGGAAAGAAACAAAAAACATAACAAAATTCAATTCAATTCAATGTTTAAATATTTTTACTGACTACAAGCACTTTCATTGTCTTGCGTCTATTGTTGTTGTAGTATTATTATTATTATTATTATTGTTGTTGCTATTACTTGATGAGAACATTTTAACAACATGCTGTTAATAAGCTAAAAAAACCTATTGGCAAAAAGTATGAGAAACTCATCAACAAGACAAGCTTCAGTATTGCTGTGAAATAGTTTAACAAAGTTTGAAATATTATCGTGTGTCCAGTGGAATTGTTTTCTTGTGTATTATTTTTAATGTTTGACTTTAATTCTGCTCTTACACTTTTTCTATACTTTCGTTGGATAGAAGATTCTATTCATAAGGAAAGAATCGAACATTTTTAGGAAAATCATTAGAAAATATGTATGTAATAGAAAAATATGGAAAAATCAAAAAAATGGGAATTTTTTTTGAATTTTTATAGATTCTTTTAAAACTCTTTTTTTGTCATTTAAAGCAGTTTAAATCGATTATTTAAAGAAACGTACATACATTTTTTTCTTTAGCTATCGAAAATGCTTTCAAATGAGTTCCGTTCCGTCTGAAAGAAGAAGAAGAAGCGTTTTCTTCCAATAAAGCAAAGTAATTGAAAAAAAACAGCCATTAGAAAAAACATAAATCAGATTTTAGAATTGGAACAACAACAACAACAACAACTACTCGCTACTCTACATGAGCAAAAAAAACGAGACTAAATCGTTTCTGTAGTGCGAGTAACGCTTTTACAACGTTCACTGACCACACTCAATGAGAGAAACCTTTGAAAGGCCATCGAGAGCAACAGCAACAACAACAACATCAACAAAGGCAACAAAGACAATAACAACAATAATGATGCAAACACCAACAATGGGAGAGGAGAGAACAATACTATAACAAGAACAACAACAACAACAAGGTAAACGACACCATCCCCACTCAGACAGCAAATAAATGAACAGCACCAAAATAAAAAAAAAAAAACAACCATATGAAAGACAACAAAAACAACAACAACAACAAGAACAAGACAACGCACTCATTCACCCAGTCATTGTAACAATTCAACACACAAACGGTTTAAGTTAGAATTCTTTTAAAAAAAAACTATTCTAAAAGCATTTAAAAGGTTTCATTAAAAGAAAAAAGGAAAAAAAGAAAAAAAAATATATTAAAAACAAAGAACAAACGAATGCAACACAGTTTTAAGCACAAGCAAACAGGTGAGCAGAAGGAGAGAGAGAGTGAGAGAGAGAGGGAGAGAGAGAAAGAGAGAGTGAGAGAGAGAGGGAGAGAGAGAAAGAGAGAGTGAGAGAGAGAGAGAGAGGGAGAGAGAGAAAGAGAGAGTGAGAGAGAAGGAGACAGAGCCAGTGGGACAACGGATAAATAAACCTATAAACAAACAAACATACAAATAGACAGACACGCACACATACACACACACACACACACACACACACACAGAAAGGAACAAGCATATCTACATACATACATGCAGACACAACAACAGATCGACACCAGATACACTACTATTCACTTTAATACCAAAAATTAGGCTACCAGCGAAGCCCTAGAAAAGGTTCTGTTGTTGTTGCTGTTGTTGTTGTTGCACATGCTACTTAAAGTGCTTGCTGCTTGTCTCGCTGACGGATTGACACACATCCGTGTTGTCTTCGGCCAGCCAACAAATCATATCCCGGGCAGCGAAGGAAACAACAAAAATTGACCAACATGACGAGCAACAAATGATGCCATGAATGCAAGAGAGAGAGAGAAAGAGAGAGAGACAAAGAGAGAGAGTGAGTAAAATGCAAGAGAATAGTTCAACGAGAAAAATAAGAAAAACGAAAGCCAAAAGCAAATAATTAACCCACAAAAAGAATGACGATATTAAAAAAGGCAAGGAGAACAACAACAACAGCAACAGCAACCGCATCAAGAACAACAATAACAACAACAAAATAATGACCAGCACCACATGAGGACCACAAAAACGCAAAACAGTAGTAAGGAGAATAACAACAACAACAACTCGTTTCATGCCCGGTTAACTGAGCAGCAGCAGCATCAACATCTTTGAGAGTGTTTGCTTTTTATATGTTGTTGTTGTTGTGCATGGTTGTCGTTTTCGCTGTTGTTGTTGATGTTGTTGTTGATGTTGTTGTTAATTTGTTCTGGTTTTTGTGTTGTGTTGTGTTGTGTTGTGTTTTGGTTTTGCTTTTCATATTCTTGCCTAGCATGTAGTTTCTGTTCCAACATAACTTAGATTCAGTGATTAGCGAGTAGTTAAGCTGTGGAATTTTTGTGTGCTCATTTCGAGACGGGTGTGGCAACAAGAGAAAAAAAAAAAAAAACAAAAAACACCAACAACAATAACAACAACAATAACAACAACAACAACAACAACAACGAAACAACAACGAATGAGCGCTGAAATTTTTGTTTTTTTCAAATGAAATGGAATGGCATTTGTTGTTGTTGTTGTTGTTGTTGTTTTTGTGTTTTTCAAATTTACGTTTAAGTTTGCGTGTTGCCATTTATAATTGTAATTAACAGTACATATTTATTGATGTTGTTGTTGTTATTGTTGTTATTGTTTTAATGAATGAAAACAATGATGTAATAATTAAAACTGAATTAATGTTACTTTAATGTTTGTTAAATACTCACTTATAACACGCAAATGTTAAAAAAAAATGAAAAAAATTATAATTAAATAAAGTAAATAAAGCACTAAATTAGAATATGTGTGGATAAAATAGAGAAAAATCAATAAAATAACAAAAGCAAAGGAAGCAAATAAATGAATGCGCTCGAAATAAAAAGAAAAATTAAAAAACTGAATAAAATCATTTAAAAATACAAGAATAATAAATGAAGTTGATTTAATTAATTTATAAAAAGCAAGTAAAATTATATTACATTAAATTAAACAAAAAGATTATGAATTCTCTTTGGATAATTATTACTTAATTAAAAATGAAATGATATTTTGAAGTCATCACTTATAAATGAAATTCTGTCTTCTATAGAATTATATAAATATTATAAATGCTATTTCTGTAAATAGAAAAGCTATGTGAATTAATTAAATAAAAATCTCATTGCAACTTACGTGGTTTAGCTCAAGATTTTAATCATAAGTAAATTACGAGAGAAGTGACATCATTTTAGTGAGAAAAAATTATATACGCTCATAAGTGTGTGAATGCTCTTTGTTGTTGTTTTCATGAAATACGTACAACAACAATACAGTACACAGTACACAGCAGTTATAATTTATGAAAACTCCACAAGAACAACAACAACATTATTCGCAACGCACCCACCCACAGCGTTCCTTGGGCTTGGTTATGGGCGCACCTTTTTAAACACACACACAAACACGCACACACACGCACACACACACACACACACACACACAAACACGCACACACGCACACAGACACAGACACGCACACACACCTAAACGCGATTACCACATACAAATTCTCATTAAAAAATCAAAATTAATAAAGGAAAAACTTCGTAAACATCAACAACAACAATAAAAACAACTCAAAATTATACTCAGAGAGAGGGGAAGAGAGAGAGTGTGAGAGAGAAAGAGAAAGAGAGAGAGAAGACATAATAACTGACCTTAGATTTGCTATAAAAACCATCAGCATCACAAAGAAAATTACAACCGCTGTTTTTTGGTTTTCTTTTTTATAACTGTTATTTTTTACTGCCAAAAATGAATAAATTAACAATGAATCTCTTTGTTAAGATGCGAAGTGAAGCGAAGTTTTTCGTAAAATCGTAATCAATTAATTATTAAGTAACATTTTAAGGATAAAAAAACATAAGGAACTCAAGTAAAAGAATAGAAAAATATACAAAAAAATGAATGTTCCTTTAAATACTCAAAAAAAAGAAATAGAAATTCAGTGTAGTTTATCGATCACGGCAATGACGCTGTTTGGCAATGTTTTCTTAGAGCTCTTTTAAAATCAAAAGATTCAGGAAACGAACTCGATGCCGAACTTCTTTAAAGTGAGTGGCGAGACGGGGCGAAAAACAACCACAACACCAACAGACATAAACGCGTTCGATCACGTTATTGACAATAGAAGTGACAAGCGTTTTATTAAGCAAACTCTAAATAGTAATTATCACATGCCACTTACCAGATGAGTGTTGTTTTTGTTGTTGCTAATGTTAATGCTGCTGCTGCTGCTGCTGCTTTTAAGCCTATTCAGGGGAAATACCAACAACTATTTGATGGCTTCAACGACTGCTTGACGATTTAAATACGATTGCTCAAGCAGTCGCAATCGCAGCCGCTTGTAATTTTGGCTGTCTTCACTTTCACACTGCATTCTTCGTCTTCTTCGTCTTCTTCTTCTTCCTCGTCATCGTCTTCGTCTTCATCTTCACTGACTTCCTCTTCGATGTCTGTTTTTTTCTTTTGTTTCTTCTGTTGTGTTACCTGATTTACTTTGATTTGGATGCAACATCTTTTGTAAGTGAAATGACATGATTTGTTTTTGTTGTCTGTGAAGTTGCGCACACAACATGCAACAAACGAAATTTATTTCAATTTGAATTTTTATGCAACAGCAACAGCAACAGCAGCAACAGCAGCAGCAGCTGCTGCTTGTGTCACAAAGCAACTGCAACTGCTAAGAAAAGCAACGTAATGCAAAGCAAACGGAAAACAGACACCGAAGCAGGTGGAAAATCTGAAGACGGAGTATGAAATCCAGTCGGCCATCGAAGCAGCCGCGGCCAGGAAAACCACCAGCCAGAAGAGCCACCCAGCAGCCAGCTAGCCAGCTAGTCAGCTAGTCAGCCAGTCGGATGGGCACCGATTTAGCCACTCAAAGCAGCCCGTAATTCAAGCATCTCTCGATGCGAGTACGAGCGCATCTTTGCGCTTTCTGCTTTCGGTGCAGAGCTTCGGTGAATCGCTGCGGATCTCCTGCTCGGGCAGGTTGTAGATTACATAACAGTAAAATAGATGCGCAGCTCATGCAGCGGCCAATAAAACCAGCCGCCAGCCAGCAGCCAGCAGCCAGCAAAAAAAAGAGATGCTGTTCAATTAATAAACAAACAAGTCTTTAAAGCGCAATGAACTCATCATCATCAATGACCTCATCGTCATCATCATCATCATCGTCATCATGATGGACATCGTACACCAAAGTTAAGCGTGTATAAAAAACACGTCCGAAAACACTGCATTTTTAAACCATTTGCACCTTCTTTCCGCCGCTTAATAGTGCCACCCCCCCCCCACCCCCCTACCATCCCCCTTCCTTATGCACTTCCTTAACACTCTTTAAAGAAAACTTGTCCAAAAAAATAACCAATGAAAAGCAATGAAAAACAAACACCGAAACCAATCAAGGCAACAAAACAGGAAAAAAAGCGAAAACTAGTCTTAATTTTTAACCCTTTGGCAAAAAATGAAATTTTCTAAAGCTAACAAAAACAAAAATAATTGAAGCTTCAGAATTCGTTTGCTTACCTTGTAAACGCCGTCCACGAGTTTAGTGATTTCTTCGGAATCCATGGTGACTTCTTGCCCCCTTCGCTTTGCTTTTCTAACGGATTTTAAATTTGTTTTTTTTTCTATTATTAAATATGTTGTTATTATTAAATATGTTGTTATTATTAAATATGTTGTGTTTATATAAATTTCTATTTTCTTTATTTTCAATTAAATTTGTTTTCTCTTCTTTTGTGTTATTATTTTATTATTTTTTTTTTAAGGTGCTTTTGGGTAACAAATAAAATTGTGGTTTTTTCTAAAATGTTTCATTAATTTTTTTTAAATTTCTGGTTTTTTAACGATGTATTTTTTTTGTGTTTATTTTTAACTTTTCGCTAAACTCTTCACTTTAAGTTTTCACTTTCTATGTAGATGTTGTGAATATTTTTTTATTTTTTTTTTTATGTCATTGTTTTTTGGAAGCTGTTTGCAATGAAAATGAAAATGAAAATGAAAATAATAACAACAACATCAACTGCGACGACGACTGAGACACTTAAAACGATGGCGGCGACAACCGAATCGACTCAACGACAATTTAACTCGACGATAATTTAACTGGACGACAATTCAACTCAACGTTCGTTTTACTTCTGCGACACGTTTTGGAAACTATTTTAACTTTGACTTTCGTTGCAGCAGAAACGGAATTGAAACGTAAGCGCAGCGCGTACAGCAACCAGTTTTTATGTGGATGGACGACGATGACAACAACAACAGCAACGACAACAACAACAACAGCAACGGCAACAACAACGACGATGACGACGATCTGATATTTGTCGGTGTATTTGTTGTTGTTGTTTTTGTTGTTGTTGTTGTTGTCGTTGTTGTTGTTGTTGTGCACAATCAGTGCTGTTCTTCTGGTTCATCTAAAATTTGCTGCTCGAGAGCGACTCCGATTTGACAAACAATCTTGCAGTCAGTCAGTCTTTTCTTCTTCTTCTTCTTCTTAAGACGTTACTACTACTGCTGCTTCTTCTTCTCCTTCTTCTTTTCCTCTTCTACTTGGTGTTGTTGTTCGTTCTGCAAATAAAAATAAAAACACAAGAATAGAAACAAATGAATAGAAACGAAAAATTAAAATGCAATAAATTAAAAATCTCACAGACTCTCAGCGTATAATAACTGTAAGTGTGTGTGTGAGTGTGTGTGTGTGTATGTGTATGTATGTATGTATGTGTGTGTGTGTGTGTGTGTGTGTGTGTGTGTGTCTCATCACGCTACACGCTACGGCAGACATACTAAAGCGATGTTGATCGCTCACTGCGAATCGTCTGCATTTTTTATTGTTGTTGTCTGCCGTCATTTAATAGACTGCATCGTCAACCAACCATTCAACCAACCACTCAACCAACCATTCAACCATCTCAACAAAAGATTATCAGCAGTTAAAATGTTTCATTCTACCACAGGAATTTCTTTAATTTACGATAATTTTATTCATTTCATATCGTATCATTTCATTTGTATTCATAAAATTAATTTTCATTTACAACTTCAACGTGAAATGCAACGAATCTCGAATCTCCCGTGTCTCGAATTTCATTGTATTTCCCATCAGATCAACGGATTTCTTTAAGTCGAAAGAAAGTTCAGAACCTCGAGATGCCGAACCATTAAAAATATACCAAAAGGAAGATTAAAAATACCAAAAAAAGAAGACAGAAACAAAGAAACTCATTCGAACGCATTCGAAACGAATTGATTTGCATTTGAAGAGATTCGAAAAAGTCTGAGAAAATTAGAAAAGCATCACATTTTTTCGGGGGGCCCTTTTTTTTTGGTTAACTCGAACAGAGTTCAGAAAATCATATTTAATGTTAATATAAGTAAATTAAATCTCTCAAATATTTTAAAAGAAACAAAAATTCAGAGAAACTTTCTAGATTTTCGTGTTTTTCGTATCGTTTCGTCGAATAAAAGGGAAAAATTCAAATTTTTAGAAATGAAATGCAATGAAATGGAATTAAAATATCATAAAATGAAATTCCTTCATTTGTCTTTGAAATGTTTGTGTTTTTATATCATGATTTTTGTTTTTATATTTTTCTTTTTGTTTTTATATCTTTATTTTTATTTTTATATTTTTCTTTTTGTTTTTATTTCTTTATTTATTCATTTATTTTTTTGGTCAGCTTTCTAAGCAGCAAAAAATCACTTTTAATCGCATGCGATGTCCTCGCTTCCTTTTTAATTCCTGCAACGCTCAACTTTGGCACGATTTGAGTCACACACATAATTTATACATACAATTATACAAACTCTCCAAACAAATTCAAGAAACGTAGTCGATGTTCATCATCATAGTAGAAAAAAGTAGTTTTTCACGGAAATAATATGTATTTTTTATTGAATTGCCAATTTAATTGCATCAAAACAAATGTATGTAAAAAATAAGAAAAAAAATTAAATACAGGAAAAAACAAAAACAAGAAAATTCACAAAAGTAAAATAATTAAATAATGATGCAGTGATATAATAAAATTATGAACAGATGAAGACAAGATGCAGTGATAAAGTAGGAAAGAGTGACCGAAGAAAAGCTGAGGATGGAGAAGAAGTAGAAGAAGAAGAGGAAGAGGAAGAGGAAGAAGAGAAAGAAGAAAAACTTGTAAGCAACTCAACCGAAACGGAAAATAAATGAAAATTGGTAACGCGTCGAAATTGGCAACAATTACGATAAAAAAGTGAAAATTCGCCGTGAAGAAAACGCTTTTGGGCAGCACTGGAAAACCTGCTGCTGTTGTTGTTGTTGTTGTTGTTGTTGTTGTGTTTGTGGCTGCTGCTGACTTCCTTCCTGCACTCAATCATCGATTTACAGCAGATTTTCGCCAAAAGAAGGAAAAACCAAGCAGATTGTCGTTGTTGTGTGTTGTTTGAAGTTGTTCAAAGTTGTTTTCGTCGCCCGTCGATTCCTGGTTTTGAATGTCGCCGAACTTAAGCGAAAACCAAAATAAAAGCAGCCAAGCAGCAAAAATGAAGGAGAGACGCGTTGGATTTTCCTGCATTTTCATTTTTATTTTTATCTACTTATTATATGGTGTATTTAATGAAAAACAGCATTTTTCTATAATTAACATGTGTGCGTTTTTTCTCTGTTTTGAGCTCATTAGTTTAGTAACGAGAAGCAGCACAAATGAACAGTAATTAACGGCGCTGCAGAGCGTTAGCAGTGCTGCCAATGAACTGTGGACTCTCTGGCGGTGTTTGTGTGTGCCTGTTGTCTACACTTGTTGTTGTTTTCATTGTTGTTGTTGTTGTTCTTGTTACTGGTAACTGTTCATTGCGCAACAGTTAATGCGTTCGCATTAACTAGTGTCAATAGTTTGTTGTTGTCTGTGCCATTTAAATTTGAGTCGTTCATGTTGTTTTGCAAGAGGTCTTGGAAGAGCGGGAGAGCGGGAGAGCGGTAGAGGGAGCGGTAGAGGGAGCGAGAGAATCTTTGAACGGAAAATGATTTGTTTTTTGATTATCGTATTTAGAATAAAACAGTGTGTTATATTAATGAGAGCTTTTTATGCATTCCAAATGAACCCAAGGCAAAGTTTTTCAATGGAAGCGTCTGTGTGCATGTGAGTGTGCGTCTGTGTTTGTGACTGCGTGCATTTATTTATATGCATTTAGTAGAAATTCATATTCAGCGTTTGCGGTGCACCACCTGCGGCCCCATTTGACATGCACCTTATACTGCGTCCCCCTCCACCCCCCCACCTCTCACACACATACACACAAAGCTAACGCATTGATTGATGCCGCAGCGACTGCAACAAACTAATGATGCAAATTGTGTGGAATAAATGAATGAATGCTGGAGTGAAAGTAAAAAATCTGTAGGAAAAAAAAACAACAACAAAAGTTGTACAGGATAAAACCTAATCACAACAACAACAACAACAACACCAATTATACAGCAATAAAAAAAGCAGAAAGAAAGCAAAAACCAACAACAAAACTAATCTGACCGACCGCAGCAGCAGCAGCACAGAAACCGAAGTGTGTACGATTTATCTTCGTTGTTGATACGAGCACATTCATGTTTTGCGTGTTCTTTTGTTGTTGGCTGAGTTGCAGTCCCTCGTTTTTGTTGTTGGCTGAGTTGCAGTCCCCCGTTTTTGTTGTTGGCTGAGTTGCAGTCCGTCGCTTTGCACTGCGTTGTTTTTTATTTGCATAGTTTAGAAAATGTGTCGGTGTTCGTTTTGTTGTTGTTGCTTTGTTTGCACGTTTTGGAATTTGTTTTGGTGGTTTGGATGTTGTTGTTGTTGTTGTTATTGTGTTGTGTTTTTTTTTTCTTAACGATTCAAGTGTCTATTAAATTCGCCTGCGGTTCCTTTCTATCATGTGTTTTCGGCTGGTTGTTTGTTGTTGGAATAAGTGGCTGATTTTTATTGGTTTCTTGGATTCTTGTTGATGTTAGCCTTTTTAAGGATTGATTGATTGATTGACTGAATTGGATTGGATTGGATTGCTTTGGTTTTTAAGGACACCCTGCTCGGTTTTTGTTGTTGTCGAAGCTTCCAATGAAGTTCTTATTTAATGGTTTCTGTACAAAAGCCGCTGAATAATAAAAGTAGTCCTGGACCATCAACCGGTCGGCGGAAAACCACCCACTTAATTGATAAGTTTACCCGAACGGTGTTGAATTACACACAAGTTGGCGAATTCACCACAGCCTGGCACCGGAATTCACCACAACACTGGTTGGTATGCAAAGCATTCCGCTGTTACAGTGAATTAACTGTATATGATGATGATGATGATGTTGTTGTAATCGAAACACTTAAGTTGCATTAACAATTTGTTTTTTTTTTTAATCATTCCAAAAGGAATGCAAATTTTGTGGTTGTTGTTGTGTTTTGAAGAAATCGAAAACTCTTTGAATTGGAAAGATTTCACTCAAAGATGCAGCACACTGCAGCGACGTGATTAATGAACATGTCAGCAATTTTATTGGCAGAACAATTAATTTGGACGAGTAAAAGTAGCGAGCAGCACCGAAGACGCCAAGCAAAATAGTAGACGAAAGACACGCACACACATGCATACAACCAGACACACATACATACAACCAGACACACATACATATAAACACACGATCGCTTTAGAAAACTTTTGAACATTTTTGAGGTCTGTGAAAGATTTTTTTTTTTTTTTTTTTTTTTTTTGTGTATTTCAACCTTCTGATTTACCTGTTATTTCATGTCTTTTTTTGTATTTTATTGTTTAATTTGTTTCTCGTCTTTTCAGCAGACTTCACTTTACTTGTATACAATTTTTTTTTTTTTTTTGTTTGTACCATTTTGCTAGTAAAGCCAATTAGCGGCTTCGGTGAGTGCTGCTGACCGCTCGCTCGCTCGCTCGCTAATTATCGATCCCATGCAAAGCTTTGTTGCTTTCCGAACCACAGAAGGAATGCTTGTGTTTTTCTCTTTTCTTGTCTCACTTCATAGTTTCATAGCTGAAAGTGAGCAAATTTCCACAACAACAACAAATGCATGGCCTAAAAAGCGAACATTTTTCACATTCTTTTCAATTTGCTCGCAGGTGAAAAATTGTATATTTTATTCACTTGAGTATTAATTTTTTTTAAAATTTTATTTTAACTCTAATCAAGTTTCATCTATATTAATCATTTATTGTTCATAAAAGAACATCAGCGAAGCGTATTCGATTAAATGTTAGAATTCTATTTAAAATTTAGATAATTTATGTGAAAAAAAAACACAATCTTAAGACTTGTCTTCTTCTGTGTGTGGAGGATGGAAAGAGATAGAAACCGCTGAACACGACAAAACCAGGTTTTTTTTTCTATAAACACGTCAAAAGTCAGTCGAATCAACCTTGAGTTCAATGAGAATAAAGCGCATTCCACTGAAAACAACAACAACAACAATAACAACAACAACAACTAATAATATAGCTTCAATAGCAACAACAACAACAACAACAACAACAACATTCATTCGTATCATTAAATAATAACGACAGACACAACACATTACATCAACATCTCTGAGTTCAACATTCATTCATCCAGCAAATAGCACAACAACAACAATGGAACAACAACAATGGAACAACAACAATAGAACAACAACAACATGAGAAAACACAATAATAATAAGTACAATGATTGTCCTTCAGTTAATGAAGTTAATGAAGTTAATGAAGAGATTAGAAGAGATGCGAACTACATTCGCTTTTCCACTGCCTTCAAAGTGATTGATTTAAAAGCTTCACAGGCACACATACAAACACACACACACACACACACACACACAGAGAGATTTCAAATACTTAAAATATAAGCAAAAACAAGCATGCAAGAGTAACAACAAAACCATGGAATAAATGCAATAAAATACAATAAAAAATATCAATTAAAATCGATGCCAATCGAAGAGATCAAATTTTTTATTATTTACATGTTGGTTGTTGTTGTTGTTGTTGTTGTTGTTGTTGTTTTGCTATACTTTCGTTGTTTCTTTGAATGAGCTTCTAATTTATTTATGATTCCCGATTTTAGTGATTGCTGTTTCGAATTATTAATTAAATTTTAATAGTGAAATAGTGAATAAAGCGAGAAAATTTAATAATTTTTCGGTTTTATTTTTTATCACATCGAAACAACTTTCGAGTTTGTTTCTTAAGTCTTTCGTGTTGATCACAAATCGAATGACGTCATTCTTCTTCTCATTCAGAACTTCAAACTCGACTTTATTCAGATGCAAGTTAATGAATAATCTTAATTTAGTAAATTTTCAATTCAACAATAACAATGTGAAAAAAAACGTTGAAAAGTTTTCTAGAATAACATTTTAATCTTTTTTAATAATTAATCAAATCAAAAAAAAGGACAGAAAAGTAACAAAATAAAAAATGCGTTTACAATTAAAGCATGTATAAATTTCGTTGACTCTGTACTATTTTTAAATATAGTATATAAGAGCAAATTTCATGGGAAGAGCCGCTATCTTGAAGCATAAATCGAGGTCCATTTCGTTGGTTTTCTTTTCCAGTCATTAAAACGCAACAAAAACAACATTAAATCTGCTTTTGTTTTTGTCAAAATGTCACAACATTTTGAAAGCCTCACAAAACAAAATTAAATGCTCTTCGCTTGATTTGTTTGTTTATATTTTGGTTTTTTTTTTTTTAAATTTTTTCTTTATTAAGTTTTTTAGATTTTTTTTAATTTCTGTTTATTTTCGGTTTATTTTTTGGTTTGATTTCCTTTAGTTTTTTCTCTTTTTATAATATTTCTTTAGTATTCTTTCAGCTTCATTTAAAATATTCTTCAACAGACGTAAAAACACATCAACAGAAAAAAAAATCCATTGCCAGCAACAAACAAGAATTCCTCAAGAATTCAGCATGATGAAAAACGAACCGGTTTTTATTTAGTACAGAATTAAAATTGTTAATAAAATGATTTATTTGAAGTCGGAAATTAGAAAAAAAAGAGTTTTTAATGACACGCATTAATACGAAGATAGACAAGCGTATTTACACACTGTTTACACTGCATTATACACACATACATACAACAATAAAGATACACACACACACACGCGCAGTCGAAACATGTTTGGTTTTTCACAACATCGTCTCTTAGAACAACTTTTTTCCGGCAAAAAAGCAATACAAACAACCTGAATCCAGATCTACTAAAGGGTTTTCCAATAAGAGGTGTAATTTTGAATAGCTATGGTCCTGTAAGCGTGGTCGTGGTGGCCATTTGGCTGATGTTGTTTTTCATTATTGACGGCATACCTTCCTCTTTATTACGAAATAAACATGCGATAATTTATCTCAAAAAATGGCATGTTTTTTTGAATATCAAAATTACACCTCTTATTGGAAAATTACCCCTTTATTATGGATCACTGCGAATTGCGATATCATTTGAGACTCTCGCATGAAACGAGACTCTCGGCTGAAGTCCACTCTAGTGAAGTGCATGGAGTTTCGGGAGCGATGCCTGGGTTTATGTGCCTCTGAGTGCCCAGCTTTTCACAGTTCTGGATGGTTCAATCTACGTGAAAGAAATACTGGAGCACAGAGTCGACAAAACTCACTGGAAGTGGGAACTCTAATTTGGGTCTTGGCACAATAAACTGTCTTCAGGATGTCGCAATATCAGAGCTGCACCCAACTCAATATATTTTAATATTATTAACAATAGTTTTCTTTATTCTACTTTAATTAATAGATTTTTGACATCTTCATCCGCTTAAAATCTGTTTTGTCCAATTTTGTGAAGAAGATGAGAAAGAAAAAGAAGAAGAAGAAGAAGAAGAAGAAGAAGAAGAAGAAGAAGAAGAAGAAGAAACAGCATCAGCTCGGACTCAGCACTGCTTGGATATGTTAACTAAATCGCTTTTAAGTTAAGAAACAACTTTAAATAAAGATTTCTTTTCATTTTTATCGTTGAATTTGAATGAAACTGTGAGTTGATTGAACCTTGTGAAGACGTTGTTGTTGTTGTTGTTGTCGTTGCTCGCTGATAACTGAAAAACAAACCTTTTTTTCAAAACAACCACAACAACAACACTATCCACAACAACAACAACACTAACAACAACAACAACAACAGCCAAAAGAGCGACATATTTTAGTGAATGTTGTTGAACCTGCGCTTCGATGGTTTTTTCGACCGTCTTTCATTCAATGAGAACAACAACGATGAACGAGTGAAGCGTGTTGTTGTTGTGTTTTCCGCTTAAAACAGAACATCTTTCTTCTTAGTTAAATAAATTATAAAAAAATTACGTCCGTTTTTAATCTGTTTTAATTTGTTTTTGTTATTAATAATAGTTCATTTATTAATACAAAGTAGTTTGCATACAAATAAATATCAAAATTATATAATATACAATATACGAAAAGAAAAAATTCTAAATTTAAGGCAAAAACTAGTTTCTACGAATTCTCTTTTAAACTTAAAAAAGTTAATTGTGATTGAAAAAAAAAACGGGTTCTTGGCTGTGATTGATTTTAATGTCTGCTTAATGATTGTTGAAAATCCAAAAAAAACAACAAAAAGACAACAACAACAACAACTTCGCATTAGAGTTGGCAAACTTGGCAGCAGAACTAAAAAGAAAACACAATAAACTAAACCAGAAAAAAGACTACAAGAACAAGAATTAATTAATTTGAAGAAATCAAACACAAAGATTTCATAAATTCAAAGACTTGTGTTTGTGTTTGTTTGGCTTTTCGTTTTGTCCACTAGATCATCAAAGAATCCAGCAGGAGATGAGAAAATGACGATGTCCCGCCGGGTTGACGAAGGTTTCGTCCTCTAAATTGAACGGGGACAACTTAATTCAGGCCCTGAGTACTTATTTCGTTCCGGCGCTAAGCTATAGCTTTGGAATTAAAAAGAAACAATAGTCCAAAACAGATTTGCTAGATCTTCAAAGCTCGCCCCAAGGCGTGTGTTACTCCTCCCCGGAAGATGGTTGGTAGCGGATCACTTGATACCCACTGCGTCCGTGATAAGCACATTATTCCTCTTACGAGATTCCTTCATTGAGAGATCGAGTCATCTTTACATCATCGAGTCATCGTTGATCAAGTGGAGGATGATGACAAAGAATCGCAAATAATAATAAAACTCATTCAATTTTTTCAAATGTTCTTGGAGAAAATCCACAGCATTGAATACTATGTACGAGACACAATCGACATTCTTGAGTGTTGCTGAGTGTGTTGTTGCTGTTGTTCTAAATTCTTGATTATGGCCACAACATTGTTTCAGTTGATTATGTTTCTTTGCTTTTGTTGTCGTTGTTTTTGCTGCCGTTGTTGTTGCTATGTTGTTGCTAGATGTTTGCCTCGTTCCTAATTTAATCGGAATTCAATTTAATCACAGTTTAATTATAGAGACAGCAGACGATCGTCGTTGGTTCACCGACTGAATACGTGGGCGATAGAATACGATGTGGTTTTCGCTTTTGACGCTTCAGTTACTTCAATTTGAGGTGGTGTTGAAATATTTAATGGACTCACGATTACCGCGTGGCGCCATTTTTGTGCTTCCCACCCAAAAGAAAAACGCAAACCGATTGATTGCACTTCGAATGACTTGATTTCAGCTGAGAATCTTGTTTGACTTCCAGAAGCCGGTTCCATTTTGCAAAAAAAAAACAACGCCTATTCGAACGCCTAAAAAACTGTGAATTCTTTCGAAACTCTGAATTTCGAGAATCTGTTGGCATCTCTGTTTTTTAATTTTTTTCCTCTTTTATGGATTCTGCAACCGGTTTTTGTATTTCTTCCGATTCTGATTGAAATCTTTTCTATGCGACAAGTTTGTTTCTTAAGTCTTTTGTTGTTCTCTGACTCCCTGAAGAATTATAAACCGCAAGAATATAAAAGCCAGTAATTAAAGATCAAAGATCGAACATTGATATTAAAGAAATATAAAAAATGTATTGATATAAGAAGAAAATCCTGATAAAAAGTGGTGATTTAATTGATGGCAGTCGCTTTACTTCGGTACCGTTAATAATTTTCTATTCTTGTCCATTACAACGGTGTTAATTTTTTGTTGTTGTTGTTGTTGGATTTTGTTGTTCCTTGAAATTATTTTATGATGGCTTTTACAATTATAAAAGCTTTTACGATTTTTTTTTTTATTTTAAAACGTATCGAATAATCTAATCGAATAATCAGTATAAGCAACGATAACAACAACAACAACAACAACAACAATAATAATGTCGATTGCATACTCTATGATTGTGTTGTTGTTGTTGTTGGTATTTAACAACAATTTGAATTGAAAGTTGTTTGGACTGGTTTTCGTTAACCATTTTTTGCTGTACTTTTTTGCTTTTTTTTTTGTTTAAGTTTTAACCACATAAAAAGCGGAAAACAAAAGCACCAGCTACGGTCGTTTCTTTCAATTGAATTTAATTGACTTGATTGACTTGAGAGCGAGTGTGTTTGGGGCGGTGCGGCGGATTGCAGCAGGAGTTCAAAGGTACTCAACACCGATCACGGTGTATCGACGAGTCTCGTCCAGTCCACTTCTTGCAATTGACGTTGATGACCCCCACCATCCCCGGATGACAGCCAGCATAATTCCAACACTTATTAAAATGGAGCAGAAGCTGAACATTCAAATGGAATTTAAATTCCATGATTAAATGGCCACAAAAAAAAAAAAAAAAACAACTGCATTGCTACAGGAATTTCATGCCTTGAATTTCTGTTGTTGTTTGTTTGTTTGTTTGTTGGTTGATTTGTTTGTTCGTTGATGTTCGATTTGTAGGTGGTTGTTGTAAAATAATGAAATGAAATATTTTTTGGAGAAAAAAAATAAAAAAAAGTATTAAAATTAAATTTAAAACGAATGGAGAAGTGAACATAAAAATGTAATAAAATGTGAAAAAAAAACAAATATAAAAGAACAACAAAGAATTGTGTAGAAATAAAAGTGAAACCAAATAAATGTGGCCTAAAAAAGGTTGTTAAAGAAGTGAAATCAAATTTCAAGCTCAATTATTTGGCAATCGTTGGACTTTTTAGAACCAGATCACACAATCGTAGCAACAACAACACTGCAAAAATAAAACAAATAACTCAAATAATAAAAACAAACAAGCAACAACAACAACACGTGAACAACAGTCACCAGTTTTAGCTTGAAAATTATAGATTTTTGTTAGTTTGTATATTTTAATTGGCTTTGGCACTTTTTGTTAATCGTATCATTTTTCCTAACTCAGTTAACAGAAAAAGAGTTAACAAACAACAACAAAAATAAAATGAAAAACAAACCAAGCAAAAAATCATAAAAACTTACAATCGAAGGCTTCAGCGAATAAAACAAAAGTTCCAGAATTCGTAACACTTTGCAATGAGCAAGTAAGAGAAGCTGATCACAATTTTAATGGTGGAGGGGGAGACATCAGATGAAGAAGGGGGATCACGTTGAACTGCCCTCGTAGAACCGGCTGCCGCCGAACTCGGTTGTGGTTAAGCACAAAAAAAAAAAAACACGATGCGATACGATTTTCTGAATTTGCAATCGTTGCGCTTTTTGCTAGGTTTTTGTTTTGTATTTATTTTGCTTTTATTTAATTTCGCTTTGAATGTGGAATGTTTATTTTATTATTTATGCCTCACTGTGTGCCTTGTGTTTCTTTTTTCACACCTTCTGTGTTTGTTTTCTTCTTATTCCACTTCCACTTGCACTTCGCTTGTAAGCAGTTTCTTGTGATGAACGACCCCGCAACAACCTGGAGAAGAACAAAGCACAACCAAACACTTTAACGTTTACAACTCGACTAATCATTTGTTGATGTCTGGTGGCTTTGTTGGTCAGAAGGCATTTTTTGTGATCGAACACGGCTTAAAAGCCTTTCACCACAATGCTTTTCACCACAGCCGGAATTTGAATCAGTTTGCTCGAAAGTTTGTCTTCAAGAGCTTTTATTTTTTTAATCTTGAAGCCCTACTCTTGGAATTCTTGAAGAAGCTTTTCTGGTATAAAAGTTTGACTGCAGTGTGACTTTGCCGGTCTGAAGAAGGGAGTAATTTTTAAGCAAAAACTATACTTTTTTTCATTCAACCTATTTATTTATTCAAACATTATACATTTCATTTGTATATATAGAAAATTTAATTAGATTTTGTTATTAAAAATACTCTGCGCGTCTGCTTGTTTCATCATCATTGGATTCCAAGACTCCAATTCAATGTAAACATTGCGAGCGCAGACGTAAGCATCGTCACTGGGATGGTGGCGAACCAAGCCAACAAAATGTATCGGAAGAACTTCCAATTGATGCCGTACTCCAGCGAATAGAATGATTTCATGTTCTCATTCGAACTCTTATCTTTCCAAGTGACCCTCTTCTTGGTCTTCTTTACGAGTATGTGATCAGAATCGTCAACAGAGTTATGGGATTTATTTCGTTGAAAGACGGCGACAATATAACCGATGACGATCGCTGAGCTGATTTCACAGTGGATTATCGAGACTGGAAACCCGAATTTAGAGGCCAGCAGAACGATGAAAGCGCTGCCAGTCTGGATGACGAAGCCGCTGCCAAAAGAAATGTCAGAATGAGTGAGAAGCAAGTAAGCACGAGAGTGAGAGTGAATTCGTTTGCCACTTACGACCAGGCTCGCAGATGCGTGAATCTTTTGCCGATCGACTGTATTGCACACCGGCCTATGATGCAGAAGCCCACACTGATGCCGAGGCTGCCGTACAACAGCAACTCAATGGGGCATCTGGCGTCCTGCATGACGGACCCGTTCTTGTAGATGGTGTAAATAACAATCAGCGGGACAATGCCGTTGCTATAGTAATGGAAACGTGATCGTAATTCGGTGTTTGTGGCAGGTGAAAGGTGATACTGCTTACCCGACATTGTTGGCGCCATGCGCGAAATTACTAAAACCGGTTGACATGATCTGCAGATACGAGAACAACTTGTCCAGTACTTCCCGCTGCCGGGACAATCCTTCCTCGTCTCGACGCGGACCTTCAGACACTGACATCTGCGAGGGGACGCCTGCCGAGAGTATAATCTTAGTGTTGAAGCAATTGCGGCAGGTCCAACGCCATTCTACTTACTCCTTAGCGCCTTTCCTATCGTTTTATTGGGGACCTTGAACTTCTCGTTCGACACGAGCGCAAGAGCCACGATAATAGCAACCACCAAACTAACCGCAACGCTAACAACCCAGGCCAACCAGAGCGGCGTCAATCCTACGTAAGCTGCAATCAACGAGCGGAGGAGTTCGATGTTATGCTACGTGCCAGAGCGGCGCATTGTTTATTACTTACACTCGGAGTTGTCTACCAGAATGCTGACGGCGTTCACAAAGAATGTCGCTCCGCAGAAGAACGGCACCGACCGTAGTCCCGACTGCAGCTGATTCTTGGCCTTGAGAATGAACTTGTAGATGGCCAGAAAGAGCAGCAGACTGCAAAGGGCACTTAGGAAGGGGGCAATAAGCCAGGACAAAACGACTTCGGTCAGCGCCCTCCAATTGATGCCTTTGGTGCCACGCGCCACCACACTAAAGCCAACGATCGAGCTGACGATGCTGTGAGTGCTAGACACGGGCAACTTACACGAGAGGCCAAAAATCATCCAGATACAGCTGGAGGCCATGGCACACAAGCAGCCCAACATCAGCTCCTGCTCTCCTGAGCCCTCGTAGACGCCGACTTTGAGAATTGATCTACGCATCGTGTCGGCCACTTTATTGCCTACGTAAAGTGAGGGAGAAAGAGAGATCTATCGATATTATTTATTATAATGGAGAAAGCAAATCACCCTCTTCACCAGTGTAACGCATATTAAATCACCGAAAAGAAGATGTTTGTAATCACATCACCCCCTCTCCTTCTTCCATTTTGCGGGACTCACCTAAACAAACGGCTCCCATAGTGTTGAAAAATATTCCAATAATCAATGCTTGCCACAAAGTCAAAGCACCGGAACCAATACTGATTCCAGGTGTAACAGCCGCATCGTTGGCACCGACGCTGAATGCCAACGTGAACGATATAATAAATCCGACGATAATCACCGCAAGGATCTGGGCGTAGGGTTCCATCAATGGAACTCTGAAGAACCTTTTGGGTCGCCTTTTGGAGTTGAGTCTCTTAGCAGCAACCGCGATACGCGCTCTTTTTCAGGCCTCTTCTACTTGAAGGATCGCACAATCAAAATAAGTATGTATGTCAATTTTGCGAATTCTTTTATTCATATGCTTGAAACAAAGAAAAGATACACCAGTAAATTATGAAAACTTATGAAATTATGAATTAAATTTTAACTTTTAAATGAAAGTTGTCAAAATCCCGTCAAATGTTTGAAAAAATTTCAAGTTTTCAAAAACCCGTCAGATGTATTGAAATGCTACGTTTTTATATTGCCTATTTGTTTTCTTCTTTCTCTCTCTGACCGAGTGGAAAATTTCGAAAATTGATTACATTTTTAAGAGATTTTATCAGAATTAAATAGTTAACTGAGATACAGTGCAGTATTACAATTGTTCGCTTTTTATTCTTAATGAAAACACAAGGTCTATATTTTGAATTTTGTTTTTCCTTTGTAATAAATAGATTCCAAGATCTTAAGAATCTCTATTCGCGTAGTATTTATTTGCTCGTAGTAAATGAATGAAAGTTTTATTTTTCTGCTCTTCTATCTTTTCTTTTAAATGGGATATAAATTTTGTAATGTCTTTGTAATTAAAAAGTTGTTTGTTTCTAATGAAACTTGTTGCATTATTTCTTGTACATTTTTTCATTCATACGCATTTATGTAGTTGTATTTGTTCTTATAGTTTCTGTAGTTGTGGGCAATTTTCAGGAAATAAGATGACAAGCTATATTTCTTAGTTTTTCTTTTGGGTATCCTTTACGCTTTCTTCCAAGCTAATAACTTATTATTTTGTCACTTAAGTTTTAGTATCTATAACTAAACGAAATTATAAATTGAGGACAACAGATTTTAGTTCCAGTACAGTACAGAATTTTTGTGTTTTCATTGTTAACAAAGTGAGTAAGTGTTTCTTTTGTTTCTTTTTGTTTGCTTGTTGCTTTATGTTTTCTTTTAGTTGTTCGTATAGAAATTTTTGCAAATGAATAACATCGAATTTTAAATTAAATGCTGTTTACCGAAATATCGACATCTAGTACATTTTTCTGAAATTCTAAAATAAAACTTGATTCGATTGAATGTTTTTTTTTTTAATTTAAATTTAAATTTGTGAACTTTAACAATAAGGTGACTCAAAATTTGAGACCCTTGAAAACAAAGAAAGAGAAAGCGGCAATAAAAAAAAAGAATAAAAATAAAATTGCGTGAAATCAAATTTCAAATGGTTCTCTGGCTTTACTTAGTATTTCTAATACTTGAATACAGTTTTCCAGTTCTTTAAGCTTTATTAAAAAATCACCTTAAACTAATTTAACAAAAGGTTGAGATTAAAGAAAATTAATAAAAAACTACATTCATATAGTGGACAAAGGGAAGATCTTTTGTTTTAAGTACGCATACACAAAATAATAGAGATGTTGCATGTTAAATCCTCTTAGTTGTTGGTTTCCATTAGATTCAGTTTTTTTTTTTTTTTGGATTTCTTTGTCGTAATTTAAAAAACATGTTTTTTTGACAAAAAACAACAAACATTAACGCTAAACATACACGTTTATAATGTAATTTATGTATATATAAATATTCCTTTTTGAGGCAATAAATTAAATTAATCAAACTTCACAAAATGCTGAGAGGAGGAAGCAAAGAAAAATTGTATTTCTTTCGTTTTCTTTGTTCTTTATAGTTTTTTTCTATAGTAATTTATTGCCACAAAAAAAATACAAATTTTAATCATTAATGCTATAACAAAAACGTCTAAACGTCTCATGTTGCATGTGTTGTTGTGGTTTTTTAACTACTCAGAACAACTAAGCTGCACAGAAAGTACATGATGCCTGCACTGAGGATGGCCGTCACGGGAACGGTTACAATCCAAGCATATGCTATATTGCGAAATAGATGCCAATCCACGCTTCCGTCCAAGCGTGGAGGTTGCTCTTTCTCAGGTGGGGCACCCGCCTCCAAGAAAACGGTTGCATCTTTTTTCTCCTGCATATGCGATAATGATTCCTGCTTGCGTCCCAATGCACTCACATGTCCCACGAATACCACGGAACCCACTTTGCAGTGGGTCGTCGAAATGGGCAGACCGATTTTGCTGGCCAGCAGCACTGTTATAGCAGCACCAATTTCAATGGTGAACCCACTGCAAGCAAACCACAAATAATAATCATTAATAATAGTTTTTTCTGATAATATGTAGATGTTATTATTTATGTGCTCGCTTTACTCACGTTGATGATGTTATTTTTGTCAAATCATTGCCAATAGTTTCAATTACACGCCGTCCCCACAGCCAGAGACCTACTGAAATACCAATTCCTCCATAGATCAATATATAAATGGGACTTTCGGCTTTCTGCAAGACAGACCCTTCGCGATAAATCATATACAAAGCAATCAAAGGACCGATGGCATTGCTAAAGGTGAAATAAAATTATGATAAAATAATTCAAGGACCGAATTTAAGAGGTAAATTAAATGTAAACTATATTAAATGTAATTTGAAGTAATATTTACTATATACCTAACATCATTGCCACCATGAGCAAAACTTCCAAAGGTTGCAGTCAATACTTGTAGAAATGAGAACAACATAGACACCTCTTCGGTTTCTTCACCTCTTCTGTCAGGCGCGGAGGTACCTTTGAAGTCTTCACTGATCCTTTCTTTGCTTTCTATCAACGGGAATTTGCTCGAGTTCGTGGACAATGTTGTGGCAATCATAAGCTCTAAACTGGTACCGCTTTCGGTCGCCTGCAGCAGCTGTTTCTCTTTCTCTGCTGTTGATGGTTCTTTCTTTTCTTCGTCTACTGTTGCAACTCTGCCATTAAAGATGGAAGATTTGTCCACTACAGGGGAGGAGGTGGCCTGGACGGTATCTTTGGTTTCTTCAGTTCTAATAAAAAAATTAATTACATTTTCCAACAGCAAAAAACCACAAATTTTTCGTAAACTCACCCTTCTTCTCTTCCGCCCGCTAAGAGAGGCGACTTCTGCTGCTGCTGCTGTTGTTCCTGCTTTAAGTAATCGTGCAGTCTTTCGTTTTTTCCTCCATTCGTCATCATAGAAGTGGTCACAAAGCCGTTCCTATTCCCATTTGCTACTGCTGGCGGCGTTTGCTGCTGCTGCTCATCGATAAAGTTCAGACTTGTGATGGTGAGATCAGGATTGTCTAGACTCGTCTTTCCCAGCAAATCTTCGGCCTTCTTAATGATGTCCGGATTAATTTTATAACCTTGATTGGTTTGACTAAAAGGCGGCGGCGAAAGTTTGAACGTTTTTGGTGAGTCACTTGTGAGAGATACCAATTCGGTGATTTCTGCGATGGCTGGCAACTGTTTGCCGTCGCTAACCAATGAAACAGGGCGACGATTTTTCTTAGGACTACCGGAAGGTGAGGATTCTGTACGAAGATTAACCCTTAAAGAGTGTGAAAGGAAGAGAAACAACAGAAGAGCAACCCACCAACAGAATCCTCAAAATTAAATTTGACCGGGTTCGCGCTCCGCAGTTGCTTGGTTATTTTGCGCTTCTGATGCGGCACGATAAACAAATGAGTGGTGAGCGCAATAAACAAACCAAAAGCCGAGCTGGCAACCAAAGCAATCCAGGTCGGTATATTGTCCATGTACAACACTGAAAATTTAGATTGAAACCTTATTTAATTTATTCATTATTATTTTAATGGAGATCTACACTTACATTTCGGTCCATCCAACATGATGCTGATCAAGTTAATGAAAAATGTTACTCCGTAGAAAATCGGCAACGACCGCAGTCCGGCTTTTAGAGGATCGGGAGCACGTAAAATAAACTGGCGTATGGCCAGGAAGAGCAGAATACTAACCAGACCACTAAGCACAGGCGAAATGAACCAAGAGCCGACGATGGTACCCAACGTGGACCACTTGAGGCCTTGAGTGCCTCGTGCGACCAAACTAAAGCCGATTGTAGAGCCGACAATACTGTGAGTGCCCGAAATGGGAAGCTTCATGAAGGTGGCGACCAACAACCAGATGGCACTACTGGCCAGAGCGGCCACACAGCCTAGCATAAGCTCCTGTTCGGCGCCTTCATACAGACCCACTTCCAGGATGCCCTTACGCATCGTGTCCGAGACTTTGTAGCCTAAAATAAAAGCAAATAGGCACAATACTGAACCGATGATTAATCCTGAGGACCCACCTATCAATACAGCTCCAGATATTTCACAGATCGTTGCCAATACACATGCTTGTCGAATGGACAAGACCCCAGAACCGACACTTGTCCCGAAAGAGTTTGCCACATCGTTGGCGCCGATGCCGAATGCCAAAATAAAAGCGATAATAAAACCAACGATAACCATCCATAGTAACTCCGGTGAAAAAGGATCCATTTTGAAACACTCAATTTATGCAAACCAAAAATACAAAAGACCTCCCTGAATACCAATCCAACTCCAATCAAAACCTAATCGTATTCCTTTAAACTGAACCTAATCGTTTAACCTCAATCAATTTGTAAAACCAGAACTTGAACTTTTCGTAATTTTTTCCGTATTACAGAGCTTTCAAAACTGTGAAGTAACAATTCTTCTACGTTATTTTAATTTTTGGCCAATCTTTAGACAAACAAATGAAATGATTGATGGAACCAACAAATGAATATTTAAATAATGAATGAATGCGTTTTAGCGGTGGGGCAGTGGGATGTGGATGTGGGTGAAAAAAACTGAATTATATTAATAAATATTCGAAAGAATCTTGAGAGGATTTTTCAAATATTTAAACAGCCAAATTTGCGCTTGAATTTCATTTTTGATATTCTCATAGTATATCAAAAATTGAGCAGGAAAAAATTATTCTCTTTGAACTAACTAACGGTAAAGCTAGGAAAATCGGTGCTGTTCAGACGACACCCGACGACTACAACAACAAAAAGGACCGGAACAAATATCAAGATTGTATAAAAACGGAAAAACAAAGCGTGCTTTAGTCACGAAGAGGATGATGAAGTGGAAGAGAAGAAGGTGCGCTCTGTCGGTGGTGCAAAGTTTTTCCTTTTTTTGTAGAA
>OX451348.1:12923278-13134778 GCA_949629155.1 Myopa testacea | reverse complement strand
AAAATGTTTGAAAAAATGTTAATTAAAAGATTTATTTTTAAAAATTGTTAAACATTTATTACACTTAAAATAAATAAATAAAAACATTTGTGGGGTAATAAATTTGTTAACAACATTTTTGTATATAATATGTTTTTGTATCACTAATTTTCGGTTTCTGTTCTCTCATCATTTCAAAGTCCTTTAAGTTTAAAAATCTTACCATTTTTTTTGCACTTTAAATAAACTTGTATCAATGACATAAATCAACAAACACAGCCGATGAAGTCGAATCGAAACTGATGCAAAATATCTTAAAACTGTTGCATAAATAAAAAAATCATTGCATTTATTTCTTCAAACATTTCTATTACACTTTAAATACCAGCTATTTTCCAGTTGAAACTGGAAAAATCTGCACAAGAGAAAAGCTTGGAAAATTCAATTGTTTTTCATGGCTTAAATATAGAATACGAATCGTATAAAAAAAATAGTCTGTGAAAATAAATCGAACTTTAAATGAAATACAATTTTTCACTGGAACAACAAAAGACTAGATAACAAAAAAAAAAAACAAAACGACGACAACAAAATTGCAAAAACTACGATAGCCAATTTAAATGGATAAACTTGACATTGTAAATTAATTGGTGGAAAAATAAATTCTTTTGTTATACAAAAGTTGAACTATTCTTTTTTGTTGTTGTTGTTCTTCTTGTTGTTGCACCGTTATTGTTTTCCGAATGTTTTATTATGAATGAAAATAGTGGCAAAAAACAACCACTGAAAATGAGAAGCAATGAATAAAAAAAAAACGTGCTCATTAGACCAGAAAATGCATAGATTAGAATTAAATATAAAAACAAAATACACACAATAAAAACAAACAAAAAATAAACAAAATTTAAATTTTGGAAAAACAAATAATACAATAAATGAAATAAAAATAAGAAATAAAGTCAAAATAAAAAATTAATCGAATAAATAATAAATAAATAAATATTAAAGAAAGTCAAAAGTATTAAATAGGAAGTCATCGGTGATGATGATAATGTTTCACATTGATTGGAATTTTTTAGATAATTTTTTCTATTGAACTGAAGTAAAATAAAAATAGTCCATTAATTTTATTTATCGCTATTAATTTAGGTATTTGATTGATGATAAAAAATGTGATACCAATAAATGTAATGAATGTTGATAAAGTAAAAAATAAAACAAAACTGTGATTACTGTCTTTTGTTTTTTTTAATACGGCTAATTTTTAATATTTTTTTTCAAAGAATTCAAGATGGTGATGTTATTCTAAATAAATAATTAAATTATTTGTTGTATAGGGTCCATTGGATAGCTTCTTTTTAAAATTTAGTTTTTTCTATATTTAATTTAAAATTTGAATTTCACTACAATTTTTAATTTTAATTTTCAAACTACAAACCTCAAAACAAAACGAGACGCAGAAAGAAAGAGTGTGTGAGAGAGAGAGAGAGAGAGAGAGATAAATATATTCTACTGCTATACTGGTTTGTTGATATCTGAGTATCAAATTAAATTGATTACAAATACAAGAATTCAGATTATTTACGTATTACAGACGACTTCAATGTATTGTTGTGGCAATTGTTGGCTTTGCAAATTAATTATTTATGCAAATTTATATTGCTGAGAATTTTCGTTGTTATTATGAACATGATTTGATTTCATAAACAAATGAAAAGCTACTGAAAATTCATTTGAAATATTGCCGAGAATTTTCGTTGTTATTATCAACAGATTTTATTTCATAAACAAATGAAAAATAACTCAAATTTCATATCAAATATTGCCGAGAGTTTTCGTTGTTATTATGAACATGATTTGATTTCATAAACAAATGAAAAGCTACTGAAAATTCATTTGAAATATTGCCGAGAATTTTCGTTATTATGAACATGATTTGATTTCATAAACAAATGAAAAACAACTCAAATTTCATATAAAATATTGCCGAGAATTTTCGTTGTTACTATGGACAGATTTTATTTCATAAACAAATGAAATTTCATATCAAGTGGAAAAACATTGCGGCTATCTTCGGAGCCACCACCCCGCCCCCTTTGCAACGAGTCATCCCAACGTCATATCTAACCAATCTCTCCTCATCATCAGCTTTCAACCATATTTTCCTTCCTTCCCTTCCACCCCACTACACTCCTTATCCATGCACCTCCATGCCTCATTATTATTGTCATAAAACAAAATGCGATTTACTAATGAAATTATTGTTGTTTTGTTTTCTATTATTAATTCTTTCTCACATTCCTTATTTATTTAAAGGAATGAAACTAGATTTGTAAAATTAATAATAATAATAATAAAGAAATGAAATTATAAACGAAAAAAAAAACCTTTGAAAGAAATCCCGTTCCTCTTTCTACGGAATTTTAAACTTACAACAATAATTAATCGTAAAACAACTAGCAAATTTTTTATTGGATTCCTTCCAAAATTCAAATGTATTCTATAGACGAATACAAAAAACTGGTGTTTTGTGAACTAATTCAGTAAAATTATAAAATATGTCGATGACCTCATCATTCCATAGTTTAATTTTTATTCAAAAAATATTCATTAAAATAACAATCATTAAACAAAATGCACTTCTCTCTCTCTCTCTCTCTCACTCTCTCTCTCTCTCTCTCTCTCTCTCTCTCTCTCTCTCTCTCTGTCTCTCTCTCGCTCTCAATTTTCCTCAATCAATCAAGATTAGTTCATTATAAATACATACATATATTAAACACATTTTCTCTGTTTCATTTTTTCTTTCTCGCTCTCTTTCTCGCTCTCTCTCTCTTTCTGAATTGTTCTTTAACATTTTATTTTAAATTTTTTTCATTACTCATTTAATTACTAATAATGTGTACATATATATTACATATTTATATTCAATGATCGTCTAGATCGGCTACGTCTAGATTTCGGCTTCTTCATTCTTGAGTAAACTTAAAGTGAATCATCGTCGACACATATGATAAAAATAAATCTCAAAAGAATTTGGCGCCTCGTTCAAGCCGAGGAAAGAAAAATGCAGCCATGAAGGTGGAGGAGGAAGCGAAGAAGAAGTGGAAATAAAATGCAATGCAACGACTTGTATTAAAAAAGCGTGAAAAGAAAAACGTGACACGATAAGTTTATAAGTAAACAAAACAAACACAAGTATGTATGTAGAAATATTTATTTGTTTTTTTGCATTTCAGAAAAGATGCCGCCGCCGCAGTCGTTGCTTCCACACAATTTAGTCGACCCACCCTTCAACTGTTGAACCGAACTTAGTTACAATTGAGTGGATGTTTCTTAGTTACAAGCTAAGATGGATGAAAGGATCGATTGAATCGATGAATGAATGGAGGTGACAGGCATCAAAAATTTGGCATATCAACTCATCCTTAGATTAGATTATTTGCAAAAGCACCAACAACAACAGAAACAAAAACCCAAAATCAAACGTTTAAAAATAATACTCAATCGTCATGTTCTTGGTAATATTTTTTTTTAATGTATAGGAATCTTGAAAGGAAACTTGATCGAACACAATAATATTAACAAGAAACTGTCGCAACATAGTAATTTTATTCTATTTATTTATGTACTTTCATCATACCAATCGTTTTTTCAGTACTTTTTTTTTTCTTATAACCTTCTTTTGTCATTGTTTTTTGTTTTCCTCGGCACGAAATATGAAACACGAGGTAACTAAACAATCAACCAGTCAGTCAGTCAGCCAAGCAACTGACACCCTTTCATGCTTATTTCCAAAGAGGAAAAAAGAAAAATTATTACAAAAGAATCTGAAGGGGGGAAACAAACAGATGACAAAAAAAACAGAAGAAGAATAGAATAAAATTGAACAGAATAGAACAGAAGAAAGAGATGACAAATAAAAGAATTTTACATAATGTTTTAGTCGCAACGTGTTGCAAATAATTGTTGGCTTAAAATAGCTTCTTATAAAAAGATCAAGCTAACATGGAATTTAGGTTTATTCGTGTTAAGTTAATAAAGAACTCGGAATAACAAAGATGTTTTAGAAGAAGCTTTTAAGTCAAGTTAATAGTTATTATTATAATAATAAAATGTTCGGGAGAAACATAAGGTTTGCCTATGTCTGTATATGTATACGACTATATAGAATGAGATTTACTATAACATGTATTTATACAGTTCCTTATAGATGAACTCATTCAAGGAATCATTCACCGTGTTCACTTTTCGCCATCGCCTTTAATATGTTGTTTTTTCAATAAAACACGTTTCTTCAAATACCTTCGAAATCGTAAAACTCTTTTAATAAAAGAGCGCTCTGTTTCCCCATCCATAAAATTTTATATTTATATTATATTTATTATATATATATTATCATTATACATGTATATTATACATACACATTGTCCTTTGTGATCTTTATTACTGATACTCTAAATGAATTTTATATTCTATTGAAATTGAATTGTTAATCTAAACAGCTGTTAGGATTCGTTAAAGCATATCACCGCCATTTGAACACTTCCGTTTCCGGCATCGTTTATAACATGTAATAACTAATTCGGGAACTTTTAACATCAACCCTTAAACATGATTTTCTTCTTTCTTCGATTTCTATGACCTTTTTTTCTCACGACACATTTCATTTCTTTCGATTCATCTTAATGAGTTATTTTTTTTTTAAGTAATTCAAACAAAGCACATTTCCGTGGCACTCCAAAAATTACAATTCATGGTTTTAATGTCTTTCAGAAACTAAAAAAAGCGCTTATCTTTTCGAATACGAAGAATTTATTTTTGTATAGTTTTCCCCTGGTTTCGTCGAGACACAGAAAGCTTCGGGATGCGAGTCTATCCTTTAAATCATTTGTCTTCATTGGGTCCATTTAGGATGAGTCTTTTTTTTAAGTATAATGCACGTTTTGTTGCTTTTTTAATCGACAGGAACTCGGACTCGCTTCAGTTCACTTTTAGCAGGTACAGCACATGGTTTATTACAATTTTCTGAGCATCTTCTCCAGGATTTGCCCTTCCGACGCTTTCACATCACCTTCCATGGGATGAGTCACACTTTGATTCTAATTATTTTGCATCCCAACGCTCTTTTTTTAATTCTTCCTTTTAACTCTATCTTTAAATCTATCTTCCAGAGCAGTCAATCACTCAGGTTGCAAGTTCCCAAAGATTTTTGTGCCTTCTCTTTTTTGTGACCTTGAAGGACTTGTACCCTTTTTCAGTTGGTTTTCTCTCATTCATTCCTTTGTTCTAACGTTGGCGTCATCGTCGTTTTATTTCATTGCCTATAGAAGAATCGTCATTCATTTTATAGCGATCTTCTTCACCTGCGTTTTCTGCATTCATTGCTTACGAAAAGAACGAAAGAATTCCAATTAAAAGTCTGGAAGGGCAGATTTACATGGATGGATGAAAACATACAGAACTTATATAGGTAAAAAACTTTATACGAAGCATAAGTGTACATGTACATATATCCACGTACATCTGTCCATGTGCTCGCCAATTGTTTCTTTCCACCCTTCCAAGGACTTTGCTGTCAACATTGCATAATTTGATTGCTTGCGTGTAAAAGCTAGAATTTATGAAAACTTCAACTTCAAAGGTTTTAACATATTTTTCAGTTTTCGTAAATTTTACGTAAGTTATATTACTTAATTGCAAATATCTGCTGCTCCCGCCGCGGCTGATTGGATTGACGCATTTGCCGACTTCCTGGCAGAGCTGCAGCAGCAGAAGCAACAACAAAAGCAATGCTCCAGTTTCGTCGCCACTTACCAAAAAATCAGTGTATTTTATTGATTTTTATCCAAGTTCTCCGACCATGTGCAATTAATATTTTGAGTGTTGCATTTTCTTTTCCTTAGTTAATCATTTATATGCATTTCATTAATTCTAGAATCACTTAACGAAGGAAGTCGGTCAAACTTTTCACTTTCTTGGAGGCACTTCTTCAAGAAAAACAAACCATACTCAACTTCTTTGCTAAATACTCTACAGACACACATCTTTCACTACATTCCTTTAAAGTTCTTCTTTTTATAGCAGTTTTTTTTTACTAATATTTTCATTAATACTTACTCGAATTGCAAAAATGTTGGTTGTAACTTATAAGTGATTCCACTTCAAGCCAAAGACTGATACAATTCTAAAACACAAACGACCGCTGCGAAATCTATCAACAACTGACACAAACGAAATACGTTTGCTTTCGATTTTGTTTTCTTCTTCAAACTTTTTCCGCCGCATTCATTTTAAAGATATCAAGAATGGTTGCATTCACGAAACCGATCTACTCCGTAACAGGTACCGGTTGTTAAACTACCGATTTTGTTAATTCTTGAAAACCTTTTTTAGCGAGCTGAGCTTATTAAACACACAATGGCGTCCGACGCATCGTTATCACATTCACATGCAAAAATTGACATGCAATGCGGCGGCTCATATTAGATTGTTTGATCAAACCATCCAAAAAATGAACTATTTTACTCTCTCGTCAGGCTTGTTTGATGCTATGCTACATTGCGAACACAGCAAACTATCAAAGACTTTCCGATGTAGTTTATGTGAAGTTGGAGTTGCTTTGTGCATTTATTTTCACGCAATCCTCCATTCTCCGATATAAGTGCAGCTTTTTCAAAACAAAACACGGATACTCTTATTTCACCATACGAGAACTGTGTTTCGTGTGCAATGTTGCACACATTCGCACACATTCTCTCACTAATGAACTGAGAGTTCACAACCTTGTACAGAAAACTAAAATAATTTGACTGTCTGATCAAACAGAGGCTTACAATGTAATATGGGCCTTCGAAGCTGCCCATTCTCGTGAATGCAACCAATGATAGCAAACAAGATTACGCATTGCGCAGGTCCGGTATTATTATGTTTTTGTTTTGCGGATATTACACTAGGAACATTGTTCGGCAAAACTGTAAAATTGTTATTGCTTTCTGTACAAAGCTGTCAACGTTTCGCTCTCAACTTTCAGAGTTGAGTTCACCCAGAGAGGATGAACTTCTGCGGGGCCAACCAAAATGTTTGCTGTCGACGAGGCCAAACTTCTCTGAACAGTATGATACGTCAAGTTGTATTTATAAAGAATGCTATGTGGTTGTTCTATGTGTGACCAAAACAGCGAACAAAATTTCTCCAGAGAGCAGACATAGTTCATCGAGGCCAAACTATTTTCGTAGTGTATCGGCAATAGAAGTCGTCGACGACTATTGTCTGTGCGACTTGTCAAAATAACACAGGCTCGTATGGAAAACAAGAAAATGAAATATTTGTGCTGCCGAAGCGTACGACAAAAGCAAAACTGTGAAATTTTCTTTGTCGCTCTTGTTCTTTTTATACCCTACACCTCAAGGTTGAGGGTATATTCACTTTGTTACGAAATGTGTAACGCATAGAAATAGAGACGATAGGTATAGAAAAGTATATATATTCTTGATCAGCGTGACCTCTTGAGTCGATTTAGCCATGTCCGTCCGTCTGTCTGTCTGTCTGTCTGTTGAAATCACGATCACAGGAGCACCGGTGAAGATATCGTGATAAAATTTTGAATTTTTTTTTACAGAAATATTGTTTCTTAGGATGTGCAGGTTGGTATTGAAAATGGGCAAAATCGGTCCACGACCACGCCTATTTTTTAGTAAAAATGTGATATCAGCCGTTATTTTTTAGTTATGATAACAAAATTTCATTTCTGGGTATAGAGTAACTTCATCCGTTGATATGCCAAATATGGGCGTGATCCGTTTTAGGTTATACAGGTAAAAGAGGTTCTCAAATGCTTATATTGTTAAATATATAAACATCCTGAATCAAACTTTACATAACAACTGTTGCAGATGATGGCTGAAAAAGAAAAAAATAAAGGAATAAATTAATTAAGAAGACACACTTACCCAAAATGCTCCGAGTTCTGCTCCTGTCATCATATAAAAATAAAATGTCAAACTGTACTGCCGTACCGACAAATAGATTTTCTCTCACCGATCTCCTTATTTTCTTTCTCCTCGCTCATTGTTCTCTTCGTGTATTCCAAAGTACATTTTTCACCACAACTTTGCTTATCGTCACGGCTATACCAACAACTCTTTAGCGTAGAGAGCGGCGAGGATAGCAGTTCTAGTAGTGAATTGCCAGCCAAGAATTGAAAGGCAACAACACCAACATGCATAAAATGAAAGGGGGTTGTGAATGAAAATGCTACTCCGAGCGAAGCGGGAAATGGCGGAAAGCGAAAGATTAGCGAGCAGCTAATAAACATGACCTCCTGGTAGGGTAGGCGAATTGGGAGGAAGAAAATTAGGGATAATGTCCGTCCGATCGAAGGATCGAGAATAATTTTTTTTGTAGAAAAAGAACGGACAGAAAATTAGCTTAGTAACAGCGGAAAATACATATATTTGTTTATATAAATGGGAAAAGTTCCGCAAACAGGTATAGAGAAGTCAGGGAGTTCAGAAGCGGAAGCAGAAATGCATGGAAGAAACAGAGGTGTCAAGAAAAATCTCGGACAGCCGAGCAGGAGATTGAAGAGTGAGTCGCGCTAGAGTAAAGCCGCGTTGTGGGATACACGATAACGAAGATTTGAATTATAAGCGCAAAGTGACTAAAAGAGTGTTCCAGAGTGCTAGAAGGGCATACTTAAGGACATATATAGCCATAAGAGGACACAAAAGAAACCACGCACCAGGACGATTGGTGGGCTCCAGGGATCCAGAAGAAAATATTGAAGTCTGGGAACCAGCGCGACACAGCTGAGCATATCAAAAAAATAAAAATCCGGAATCAGATAAGCAATGAAATACATACACAAATATATATATGTGCATAAGTAACTAGAACAAGAAAGGGGGGTTAAAGAAAGTAAAGTATTTGTACGATACGTGTTCGAATTATGCTGCTAGGAATATCCTAGTTAAATACCCTATTAAATTGTTTATTGTTGGGCATGTTCGAAATTAAATACCTAATCCCAATCAATACTTAGTTAACCCTCGGATGAGTTCATAATAAAACATAGAAAAAAAAAAAAAGAACACAACTAAACTACAGCTTATTAGTATGTTCAGATCCGGTTGGAAAATCCAAGTGAATACTTTGTACATATAGACACATATACGTATACACATATCTACATATAAAACATTTACAATATCATTTCTACACTTATTATTATATAATACCATTTTATTAATAATATTATTATTTTGTTATTTAATTTCTTTAAGTAATTAATTGCTAAAACTTGTAAAGAAAGGGGGGGGGGGCATTCTTATTGTCTGCGTAAAGCGAGTCAGCATAATTTTTGAAGTGTGCAAGTATCCGCAGTGACAAGGGTGATCGTAGGGATTTATAGGGAACACGGCGCCGATTAGAGGCACCGCAAAAAAAACTCTCAGTCTGTAGGGAGCTCCTTAGGGACATTGGGGAACCTCCAGGGAGTAGGTTAAGTTAAAAAAAAAAGGAAAAAGTAGTTTCCAATTACGAAGATTCCCGGGTCCTCTGCGATGCTTATATAGTGCAACAAGAAGAATTTTGTACGAAACGAATAGTGATAAGAATGGTAATAAATAAATAAATTGTAATAAAGTAACAAAAAAAAAAAAATGTGTTGCTAAGTGTTCAAATTGGCGGGGAGGAATAAGGACATGGAGGGATAGGGTAAACAGGGTGAGACGTCAGAGGGTAGGTGAAGAGGAAATGAGAAACAAAAATGTGAGAATATGAGTTTAAATGTAAGTTATTGTTACACCCCTGCGGGCGGCTTGGCGGGTCAGCAACTCCGCCCTGCAAATAGAGCTAGCTGGGGCGATTAGCCAAGCCGTAGCCGAAGAATACACAACAACCGGGGTCACGTAACAATATGGCGCCCAACGTGGGGCAAGCCTTGCGGTTTATTCTGAGCAAAGTTTCCCAAGCTGGACGGCTTGGACTGGCCAAGCAGCCAAGTCTAATTGCTCGTGCGCGGGAGGCGTTGCTCACAAGCAACCGCAGGCCGAAGAAGTGGCAGTGTATGTAGTGTAGAGCGGCGCCATAACAATATGGCGCCTAAACGAAAAGCGAGCTTCGCGGTTCCTTCTCAGCAGAGTCTCCAAAACATGACGGCTTGAACTGGCAATGCAGCCAAACTCAATTGCGCGTGCGAAGGAGGCGCTGCTGACAAGCAACCGCGAGCCGAAAGTTAGTGTAGCGTTATTCAGTTTTTGTGTTGATTTAGTATGGCGCATAACAATATGCCGGCCAAACGAAAGGGCATCGCGGTTTCGTCTCCGTAGTGTTTCCCGAACCTGTTGGCTTGGAGTGGCAGTCAAGCAAATTCCAATTGCACAGGAGAAGGAAATACTGCGGATGAGCAACCGCGGGCCGAAGAAGAAATTTGATTTTTTTTTACATTTGAGTTAGAATAGCACTGTAACAATATAGAGGTCATTTTAAAGCAGTTTTGCGGTTTTTCCTTCACAGTGTTTCCCAACAACGATGACTTGCGCTAGCCAATAAAGCAAACCCAATTGCATCGGTTGAAGGAAGCACTGTGGACGAACAACCGCAAGCCAACAGAAAGAAAATTAAACGGTTTTTCCTTGGCAGAGATTCCAAACACTCGTGGCTTGGAGGGGCTATATAGCCACGTCCAAATGCACGAAGAGGGGAATCACGGCCGATGAACTACCAGTAGCTAAAGCGGAGATCAAATGATGGAAGTTCGGACGTTTCCTCGCTGAGTTTCGCAAGCATGGTGGCTTAACTCGACATCACGAATCGGTTTTAATAGCACCATGATTGCGGGACGCGGCGAGTGACCGACAGACGTGTAAAGACACCAAGTACACGTGTTATGGAGTTCGTTTCTGCAACTGAACATTTGTACAAAAGGATTGGTGACTTGCAAGAAGCCACCATAGCGGCAAATGCAATTGCACCAAATAAATGTAAAGATAATCAACAGACACCAAGACAGATTGCAGGAATGACTGAACAACATCTTAACGTAATTTTGTTTTCCGCAAAACGCTAAAAAAGTAGTATATGTAGGTACTTTGCATAAAACTGATGTCTTGGATGGCTTAAAAAGGCAAATCCGATAGCGTGAGTTTTGTGAGCAAATTAGATATAACGAATAGTAATTTAGTAGTTTCGGCCTCTGACGATGTATCTGGAGACATGACAATATTATGTCCAAAATATTTATAGAAATATCAAGTAAAACCCGAAATCCATGTTCCGCAGGTCCTCCTCGCTGCACACCTGAAAGAAATTTATTAATAATAAATCTTATATATATATATAAATATCCAACATACTATAAATACCTTATTAAATGTACGCAATTAAACTTACACTTACGCACTGATATAATCATTGTCTGTAATCATCATCTAAAAGTGATAATCATTTGTTTGTTTAGGTTGTGGTAATTATTTAGCAGTTTGCAGTTATTTAATTATTTTCGTAGCGTTTATTTATTTCATTATTTATACAATATTTATTTAATTGGTTTATGATCATACGTGTTTAAGCGAATACCTGTTATTCAGTATTTATCGTTTAATTCCTTATCTAGTATTTATTTAGTCCATTATTTATATATTCCTTCAATTAGTGTATAGGTATCCGTGTGTAAGCAATTATCTGTTATCTATTATATTGTTTATAGTTATTATATGTTAATTTTTTTTATAATTTTTTTGTGTGTGGTCAATTATTACTGCGTTGCTGCGTGCTTTAGTTTTTGTTCAGGGAGAAAATAGGGGGTATGTCTGACCGAGACCTCCGCAAGGCAATACACAAACGACGGCACGCACAATTCGATCAAAACCGCTCATCGCCTAGAGAAAAATTATTAAGATTTAATACTCCATTAAAATTATTGAACACATTTTATACCGACATGCAGCAACCACCACCCACAGATATGCAAGATGTGTCATTTAGGGATTTGTCGGAAACAATTATGACCAGGCCGGTTTCAGCTCGACGAGAGCCGACTCAACACCAGGGAGCCGTCCCCAAGATGACAAGTGCACCCGCAGCTGCTGCGGGGGTAGATCCGAATGATCCTCAAGGTTCGAACGTCGCGCAAGCGTGTGAGGATCCTGACACAGTGGCGAGAACTGTGGGAGACGCATGCCAAGAAATTAGAACGAAGCTAGACGAGTCCATAAGTAGGCAAATCCAAGAAGGTTTGTTGACAGGGTTTGCTCAGATCAGGGAAGAAGTCACAAGTTTATTTCGAGAAAATAGGGCAACAAGTAATTCCAATACACATCGTACCAGATCAGCTACAAATAAAGAAACAAGCAATAACTTTAGTAATAGAGGTAAAGAAAATAACGCCGTGTTTCAACCCCCAGTATGGTCCATGCCACCGCCCATTGTGCCGCACGGAAACTATCCAAATGAAAACAGGTCAACTAGATGGGGGAATAATCAAATGTATAACCAGCAAAACCAGAATTGGCAATTTCGCTTACCCGATAACAATGTTCCTCGAGAACCCTATGCAAGGGAATTCCAACCACATCTTCCAAAGAGACCGGAATCACAAGGTAGCAATGCACCATCAAGTCAAAGCAACGGTAGGGAAATCCTAAATAGTCCTCCGGATTATCCGACAACTTCAGTAAAACTCGATAGATGGGGAGTAATTTTTGACGGCAACCAAGAAAAATTGTCCGTTGAAGATTTTATCTTTCGAGTAGAATACTTACAGTTCCAACATAGATGTTGTTGGTCGGATATCATTCGTGATTTCCATATGCTTTTGGCAGGCGATGCTAGAGAATGGTACTGGTTGTATGTCAAGACGAATTGCAGTACGGACTGGGCTACTTTGCGTTACGCGCTGTTGCTTCAATATAAAACCAGCAGGTCCGAACATGAAAAAATGCAAGACTTGCGTGAGCGCAAGCAGAGGCTAAACGAGCCGATAGACGCATTTTTCCATGCTGTACTAAAACTGCGTTCCAGAGTGTCCAGCCCGTTACCTGAATATGAGTTAATCAAAATTATTAAGCGTAACCTTCGGGAAAATCTTATGCGAGTAGTCTATCCCATACCGGTATACTCAGTAGAGCAACTTCGTGAAGAGTGCCACGATGCAGAACGGTGGGTTTTGCGTCGAGACACCCGCGCCTTCCAACAGCCACATTTCACGCGCAGAGTAAGCGAAATAGAATCGCCGCAGTTGCCATCGATTTTAGGTCCGAGCGATAGTGAACACTGGGTTGTGGAAGAAATCGAATCCCGAGTTCCCGAAAAGGCATCGGAAGAAACGGAGCAATCGGTTGTAGATCGACCGACGTGTTGGAACTGCCGTCGGAAAGGCCATGTCTTTATGGAATGTCTTTCGCAACAAAGGAACATTTTCTGCTACAAATGTGGTTTGGCAGACGTAATTACACCGAAATGTCCAAAATGTACGGGAAATGTAAAGAGGATCATGGCAGATGCGGGAAAACCATGCTCCAGCCAACAGCCCGCAATAAAGAAGTAAATAATTCCGAAGTGTTAGATGACCCAATTCAATCCAATCAAATATCTGAAAAAAATAGCAAAATTAGTATTTTAAAAAGATTAGAAAATTGTAATAAAAAGAGCAAATACGTAAATCCGGTAAGACCAATGCAAGAGAAGATTCAAGAGTATTATGAAACAAGAAAACGAATTTTTGGTCACGATTGTTCAAACAATCCCATTTCAAAGAAAGTTAAGAAAGCTAGAGAAAGGTATTTAAAACGTAAAACTATTCGTAAGGCAGTGGTAGAAGCGGTAGAAACCATAGACAAAGAAGATCCTAGACCGTATGCTGAAGTGAAGATTAAAGATAAGTTGTTGAGGGGTCTGTTGGACTCTGGTGCATCGGTTAGCGTGTTAGGAAAAGGATCTAGGGAATTAGTAGATGAATGTGGTTTCACAGTAAAGCCATATTTTTCAGCAATAAAAACCGCTGCTGGACGTAAACACCTTGTGATAGGTAGTGTGAACGTCGACGTTCAGTACAAGGGACAGACAAACAGAATTTTATTTTACATATGTCCATATTTAGAGCAACAAATGTACCTCGGAGTAGATTTTTTAAAAGCTTTCGGTTTAGCCAGGGATATGTTTGAAACAAGCGAGATTCAGCTAGCAACTTCAGTGGTAAATCACGAAACAGTAAAGGCAAATGTAGAAGCTCACAGTTTAACGCCCGAACAACAACAAAGGTTAGAGGCAGTGAAACAGCAATTTTGTAGTTTCGAAAATCACGGTTTAGGTCGTACACATTTAGAAAAGCATACGATTAAATTGATAGATGGCGCGGAACCATTCAAGGATCGTCACTACCCAATTTCACCTGCCGTTCAAAAAATTGTTTATGACGAGGTGGATGAAATGCTGCGATTAGGAGTAATTGAGGAGAGCAATAGTCCGTGGAATAATAGGACGACGATCGTACGAAAACCGGGTAAAAACAGATTTTGTTTAGACGCACGAAAATTAAACGAGCGAACAGTCAAGGACGCTTACCCATTGCAGAATATCGATGGCATATTAAGCCGTATAGATTATACGCATTATATCAGCAGCGTTGATCTCAAGAAAGCCTTCTGGCAGATTGAGCTCGACGCTGACAGTAGGCAGTATACGGCATTTACGGTGCCAGGTCGGCCCCATTACCAATTTAAGGTGATGCCATTTGGTTTATGCAATGCGGCTCAAAGACTGTGTCGTTTAATGGATAAAGTGATCCCGCAGCGCCTTAGAACAAACGTGTTTATGTATCTGGACGACCTCTTAATAATAGCTCCGGACTTCGAAACGCACTTAAAAATTTTAAGTGAAGTAGCCAAATGCCTAAAAGAAGCAAATTTGACTATAGGCCTGGAGAAATCCAACTTTTGTTTTAAAGAACTGCGGTACCTTGGTTTTATAGTAGGCGGTGGGTCGCTAAGAACGGATCCCGAAAAAGTAATAGCTATCCAGAATATTCCCATTCCTCGTTCTCCTAGAGAAGTTAGAAGATTTTTGGGTACTGCAGGGTGGTACCGACGTTTCATTAGGGATTTCGCCGCTATCTCAGCGCCGTTGAGCGATACTCTGAAAGGAAAGGGGGTGAAATTTAGTATGACTGCGGAAGCGATTAAAGCGTTTGAATGTTTAAAGAATGCTCTTACGTCTGCTCCGGTTTTAAGACATGCAGATTTCAGCCGACGTTTTTTCATACAGTGCGACGCTTCAGATGTTGGAGTAGGAGCGGTACTGTTCCAAAAAGAGGATGACGGGCAGGAGAGACCGATAGCATTCTTTTCGTATAAAATGAATAGTCACCAAAGAAATTACAGCGTGACAGAAAAGGAGTGCTTAGCTGCGGTGTTAGCTGTTAAAAAGTTTAGGCCGTATGTAGAATTAATGGCTTTCACAATCATCACCGACCATGCTAGTCTCAAGTGGCTTATGTCACTCAAAGATCTGTCCGGCCGATTGGCTAGATGGTCACTCCAACTGCAGGCCTTCGATTTTGACATCCAACATCGAAAAGGTTCGGAAAACGTCGTAGCTGATATGTTGTCCAGGGTGGTAGAAGAAGTAGAGCTAGAAAGAGAAGAATTATTAGACATAGAAACCACTGAATTTGAATCGGAAGAATACAAACGCATGATAGATAATATAGAGCAAAATTCAGAGAGGCTGCCGGATCTGAAAGTAGAAGATGGATACATTTTTAGGAGAACTAGATTTAACAATAATGATTGCGAAAACGAATTCGCATGGAAACTATGGGTGCCCGAAGCGCTTACTTCGACACTCATTGCGAAAGCGCATGAAACTCCTATAGTATCGCACGGTGGAATAGCCAAAACTCTTCACCGTCTCAAATTGTTATACTTTTGGCCAGGCATGGTAGGACAGGTCCGTCGATACATAAACAATTGCTCTGTGTGTAAGGAAACCAAGTCAGTAAACAAAGACTTGCGACCGCAAATAGGCAAGGAAGTAGTGACTGTCCGGCCTTTTCAAAAGATCTATATAGATTTTTTAGGGAAATACCCACGCTCAAAGAATGGTAATGCGTATATCTTCATAGTGTTAGATCATTTTTCAAAATTTATATTTCTAAAAGCTATGAAAGCAGCGACAGCGACGAAAGTGGTAGAATTTCTGGTTAAGGAAGTATTTTATAAATTTGGAGTCCCAGAAGTTTTACACAGCGATAATGGTATTCAGTTTACCTCCAAAGAATTCCAGAAGCTTGTGGAAGATTTTAAAATTAATCACATGAGAACAGCATATCATGCTCCCCAAGCGAATGCAGCCGAAAGGGTAAACCAATCTGTATTGGCTGCCATAAGAGCGTATTTGAAAGATGACCATCGCGAATGGGATATGTATTTGCCCGAAATCGAATGTGCTCTGCGCAGTTCTGTCCATGCAGCTACTGGGGTCACACCATTTTTTGCACTTTTTGGGTATAACATGTTTACCAGCGGTACGGATTACAAACTGGCGAGAAAACTAAATGCATTAGAGGATTACGAGTTACAAATATTGAGTCGGGAAGATAAATTTGCGATATGGCGTGAACGTATAAGCACAAACCTTCACGCGGCGTATGAAAGAAGCGCTAAATTTTATAACAAGCAGAAACGACAGGTTAAATTTGAGCCCGGTCAGGAAGTTTATAGACGTAACTTTGTGCAAAGTAGTTTTAGCAAAGGAATAAACGCAAAATTTTGTCGGAAGTTTTTAAAATGTAGAGTGGCTAAAGTGCTGGGAAAAAGCATGTATTTGCTTGAAGATCTTAGCGGCAAGAATATAGGAATTTACCATAGTAAAGATATTAAGCAATAAAAGATCCAACATGTATTACGCGAGTAGATCGGTAATTCGGTGCAATAAATTAACATACTATGCAATAACAAACATGCAATGCAATGTGGGCAAAAGTGCAATATTTTTTTGTACATTAGGTTATGGGATGAAGTGCAATATTTTTTTATCGATTACGTGTAATTATTGCAGAAATTATTTTATCCGTATGTGACGGTGCGCAGTCAGTTAACCATTTTTGTCCGATGTTTATGTGTATGTTAATTTATTGAGATTAGGTTGTTCTTACGTTGATTGTTTTACTATGTCCGACAAACAAATTTACGTGACAAAAATTTTTTGCGATTCCGGCGTCCCAGAGATGCTATTAGAAAAAAAAAGGAAAATCAAAGACACACAAAGCATTCGTTGTAAACGCAACAAACTTATCTGACTTCCTGGCAACAGAATGTAAACTTCCTGCAATCACTGGTGTTGATTCGGCCTCCGACGCGCTGACGTGGATTCATAACACAGGGTGGGTGAATGAATAGATGCGTAGTACTAAAGAGTATGATTCCTGCAAAAGAAATTGACCAGAATGCCCGGCTTGTTGAGTCGGCGAAGCATGAGACAAGATACCTAGATGGTCAGGGCGTGGGCGAAATCCTACGCTGGGCGCCTCGAAAGCATAGTAATCATCAGGCACACTGCCCTATCACGAACGAAGCGTCGGCTAGGACAGAGTTTTGTTGCAGATGATGGCTGAAAAAGAAAAAAATAAAGGAATAAATTAATTAAGAAGACACACTTACCCAAAATGCTCCGAGTTCTGCTCCTGTCATCATATAAAAATAAAATGTCAAACTGTACTGCCGTACCGACAAATAGATTTTCTCTCACCGATCTCCTTATTTTCTTTCTCCTCGCTCATTGTTCTCTTCGTGTATTCCAAAGTACATTTTTCACCACAACTTTGCTTATCGTCACGGCTATACCAACAACTCTTTAGCGTAGAGAGCGGCGAGGATAGCAGTTCTAGTTGTGAATTGCCAGCCAAGAATTGAAAGGCAACAACACCAACATGCATAAAATGAAAGGGGGTTGTGAATGAAAATGCTACTCCGAGCGAAGCGGGAAATGGCGGAAAGCGAAAGATTAGCGAGCAGCTAATAAACATGACCTCCTGGTAGGGTAGGCGAATTGGGAGGAAGAAAATTAGGGATAATGTCCGTCCGATCGAAGGATCGAGAATAATTTTTTTTGTAGAAAAAGAACGGACAGAAAATTAGCTTAGTAACAGCGGAAAATACATATATTTGTTTATATAAATGGGAAAAGTTCCGCAAACAGGTATAGAGAAGTCAGGGAGTTCAGAAGCGGAAGCAGAAATGCATGGAAGAAACAGAGGTGTCAAGAAAAATCTCGGACAGCCGAGCAGGAGATTGAAGAGTGAGTCGCGCTAGAGTAAAGCCGCGTTGTGGGATACACGATAACGAAGATTTGAATTATAAGCGCAAAGTGACTAAAAGAGTGTTCCAGAGTGCTAGAAGGGCATACTTAAGGACATATATAGCCATAAGAGGACACAAAAGAAACCACGCACCAGGACGATTGGTGGGCTCCAGGGATCCAGAAGAAAATATTGAAGTCTGGGAACCAGCGCGACACAGCTGAGCATATCAAAAAAATAAAAATCCGGAATCAGATAAGCAATGAAATACATACACAAATATATATATGTGCATAAGTAACTAGAACAAGAAAGGGGGGTTAAAGAAAGTAAAGTATTTGTACGATACGTGTTCGAATTATGCTGCTAGGAATATCCTAGTTAAATACCCTATTAAATTGTTTATTGTTGGGCATGTTCGAAATTAAATACCTAATCCCAATCAATACTTAGTTAACCCTCGGATGAGTTCATAATAAAACATAGAAAAAAAAAAAAAGAACACAACTAAACTACAGCTTATTAGTATGTTCAGATCCGGTTGGAAAATCCAAGTGAATACTTTGTACATATAGACACATATACGTATACACATATCTACATATAAAACATTTACAATATCATTTCTACACTTATTATTATATAATACTATTTTATTAATAATATTATTATTTTGTTATTTTGGAAAATCCAAGTGAATACTTTGTACATATAGACACATATACGTATACACATATCTACATATAAAACATTTACAATATCATTTCTACACTTATTATTATATAATACCATTTTATTAATAATATTATTATTTTGTTATTTAATTTCTTTAAGTAATTAATTGCTAAAACTTGTAAAGAAAGGGGGGGGGGGGCATTCTTATTGTCTGCGTAAAGCGAGTCAGCATAATTTTTGAAGTGTGCAAGTATCCGCAGTGACAAGGGTGATCGTAGGGATTTATAGGGAACACGGCGCCGATTAGAGGCACCGCAAAAAAAACTCTCAGTCTGTAGGGAGCTCCTTAGGGACATTGGGGAACCTCCAGGGAGTAGGTTAAGTTAAAAAAAAAAGGAAAAAGTAGTTTCCAATTACGAAGATTCCCGGGTCCTCTGCGATGCTTATATAGTGCAACAAGAAGAATTTTGTACGAAACGAATAGTGATAAGAATGGTAATAAATAAATAAATTGTAATAAAGTAACAAAAAAAAAAAAATGTGTTGCTAAGTGTTCAAATTGGCGGGGAGGAATAAGGACATGGAGGGATAGGGTAAACAGGGTGAGACGTCAGAGGGTAGGTGAAGAGGAAATGAGAAACAAAAATGTGAGAATATGAGTTTAAATGTAAGTTATTGTTACACCCCTGCGGGCGGCTTGGCGGGTCAGCAACTCCGCCCTGCAAATAGAGCTAGCTGGGGCGATTAGCCAAGCCGTAGCCGAAGAATACACAACAACCGGGGTCACGTAACACAACTTATTTTCTAATAAAACATTATTACAGCAAAAGTGGGCGCGGTGCGCCCACTTTTACACTGCTTATACAGTATAGCTCATGAAAGCAAATTTATTACCACGGAAATAAAGCTTAAATTTGAACACAATAATAAAATTACTAAGCCAATTATTTTGTTTTGAAAACGGGTAACGACCACGCCTACTATTTATACCCGTCTGTGATTAAATGTGATTATAAGATAGCTTTCCTTATAACCACATATTTCTTCTAGTTTTTAAGATATTACAATAAAATTTCAATATCAAGCGACATTATTATATTTTACGTTGCAGAAAATGGGCGTGGCGCGCATACTTTTAGGTTACATGGTCGAAAGGGTAATATGGCATAATCGTCCTACATAAATCCTTATATAAGTCTGTAATTTTATAATATGTAATCAATTAATATGAAATTTTGTATAAATATTCTTTGTTCAGATTTGTAAACGAGCAAATAAAACGAATATAAGACATATAAATATAGAATCAACATTTAGATATATATAAATATAGATTTTGCACATTTCCAATACCAATGAGTTTCTAATGATAGACAATATTCGTTATAAATGCAAACTTCAAATTTGGGAATTCGAATTTAACACAAATTGAATTCGAATTAATTAATTTAAATAAATGTACATAGGAAAAAATTAATAATTATTTGTTATTATTATTATTTTATATAATTATTATCATTTTTTTATAATTGTTTAAATAATTATAAAAATATAGGTCAAAGCCTAGCTAATCTATAGAGATCATTAGCTTTCTGAAATCTGGCATCGTGGAAGAAGACATTTCGTTTAGCTAAAAATGCCTAAAAATATACTGAACACAGTTTAGCTCTCATCCCGCCATAATTTTGGCAGCACTTTTTTGAACTTATCTCATATACTCGTAGCAAAGTTTTGAACCGAAAAACAGGTGTGGAAATAAATTTAAAAATTCGAGATAATCGAAATAATTAATTTCTTTTATTTTAAAATAATTTATTAATAATAAAAATATTCAATTTTGTGTTATTATTTATTAATTCAAAAAACAGCGTATAATTTAGCGGACATTCATGAATCGGACATTTCGCTTACAATGTTGTTCAAAAATTAGTTTTCAATTTGTAATTATCATTAATTTTAAATGTGGAATTAATTTGATTTGATTTAAACATTAATTGTGAATCATCTCAAACCATTATATTATTTTTTTAATGTTGCAAATAATTCATTTTTATTTGTATATTTTTTTTATAAATATTTTCGCTGTGCCAAAAAAGAAAGAGTAAATTATTAAAACGTTTCTTTTTTTTTTTGACATCAGTTCGTTTTTATTATTGTTTTTTATTTGCTTTTATTTTTTTTTTTTTTTGATTTTATTTTGAAGTTTTAGTTTTTTATTTTATATTTTTATTTGTAATAAAAACTAAAACCTGTTTCCGAAGTTAATCATAACTTCAAGTGTTTAGTTACTTTGTTCCTTTTTTCTGATTTGTGGTTCATTAATATGCAAATTTGTATGTTTTATATTTATTTTTGTTTTTCTGTCAAGATTTGCATTCTTTTATATTCCAGTTAAAGAAAAAAAGCTACAAATTGGCAGAAAACTTTTAAGAGAGATTTTAGAAAAAGTTGCTTGATTCACGCAGATTAAATAATTTTTAACAAAATTAAATTTAATATCTTTTTATTCTTTGCAAAACTATATGGAAACAGCAAAGAAGATGAAAAAAATTGAGGCCGAAAAGGCAAAAGAAGAAGAAGAAGAAGAAGGAAAACTTAATATATCAGTTGAGTAAAAAAACTCAAAGTTTTGTTGTTATTTTTTGTGTATTTTTTATCGTATGTTGCATTAATTTTATGTAAGTTACCTTTAATAAATCTTCTTTTTAATTTATTATAATATTTATATAATTTTATTAAATAAAACTGTTTTATTTATTTATTTGGTGGTTTTGTTGTTTAGCTAAATTTACATTTTTTAAGTTAAATGCTTTTAATTTATTCTAGTTTTTGATTTATCTTATTTTTGATGAAGTTTTATGGAAGGTTTTTCCATTTTATTACAAAAACAATTTATAATGAAGTCTTCAAGTGTCACCTTTCAGTGCCTGAAATGATGTTGAAAAACTTGAAAATTCGGTGCCGGGATCATTTTATCGAAGCCATTTATGCAAATATAATCAAGAGAAGAGAAGAAACCAACAAAACAACAACAACAACAACAAGAACAACGAAAGAAACAACCGAAAGGGAAACAAAAAACTTCCGAAACAACTGTTTCAATACCCGAATAAAAGGCACAACTTTCAAAATAATCGACAATAATAATAATGCCAGCAACAATAATAAGAACTCTGTGGAAATAACGAACAACAATTTTTTTAATCTTAAACAACTTTTAAGTTTTCATTTTAAGTAAGGAAACGGTGAATAAATAAAAACCCTGCAAATATTGACACAAAAAATGTCAGGTAGATTGAGAATATTTTTTTCCGTTGCTTTTGTTTTTATTCTTTTATACAAACCATACGAATGTTTTTATATAAAATTGTGTTTTCTTGATCAAAGAAGCAATATTTGAGAAATTTCATTAAACAATTAAATTGAAAGTAATTAATACTAAGTACATATTACACTTTCCAGATTTAAGTCTGCACACACATTTTTCTTTAAAACCCATTGGAATCCACCAAAAATTCCGCTCATTCTAAATTCTACTCAAAACTCCACTTTCACTTCCAGTAGAATCCACTCCGCTCTTCTCTAGTCCAATCTACTCATTTTCACTTCTCTGCACTCTCCATTCCACTCTCCAAACTCCACTATACACACTCAGCTGCACTCATTATTCACATCCACTTCTCTCCACTCTCCATTCCAGTCTACAAACTCCACTCTACACACTCCACTCCACTTATTATTCACCTTCACTTCTCTCTACTCCCCACTCTCCATTACAGTCTACTCTACACACTCCACTCCACTCATTATTCACCATCATTTATTTCCACCAAAATAACTCACTTCTATACTTAGCTCTACCCTCAATTCTACACGTCCTAACGTTCTGCCGGACTCCACCTCACTAAAACTCAACACTCCACTCAATTTCTCTACTTTCGCTCTAGACCAGTGGTGTCCATGAGCAGCCATTTGGGCACTCAATTTTCGAGTGGCATAATATGTATACATTGAGTGTGTTTGACGAAGTCGCGTCAGTAACTGTCAAACCATCATCAAAGAAGGTTTGTCTCACTGCGTTCTTTTATTTTGACTACACCCAAAAAATAATCGATTGATATGACGCAAAGAAAAGAGACAAATGCTTTTTCTCAATATTTTACCGCATCCATTTTTCTCAGTGCTGTGAGAAAATATACCCAATACACACTCAAAATTTGATAGTGTGCGTTTGGACATCCCTGAACTACACTCACCTCACCTCACTCCACTCTCTCTACTCACCACAGTCATCACTTCAGCACTCCTCTGGCTTTCCTTCAAAAAGTCCGTCTTCCTTTCCTTCTTTTGTCCATCTTGTAGAGGTCAATGAATTCAATGATCTCTTTGATACGTTTATCTTTCGTTTTCTACTTCGATTTCTTCTCCTGTTCCACTTTTTTTTATCTCTTCTACGTTCGGCGGTCTTCGACGGATTTCTATCGATGTAGTGAATTATGAATTAGATTACTGAATGAAAAGTAGACGGTAAGCGTTGATTTGGTACCTGTTGCTTACAACAACAATAAAATGTCGAAAACAACACCATCTCACCCAGGAGTTGAGAATATTTGATTAACATAATAAAAATAAACATCAACACTTCAGGCTTCGACATGATTTTTGAAGCTTGAAGCACTAAGAAGCTTCTAAATTTTATTCTAACGTTTTTGTCAGAAGGAATGCGTTTAGAAGAATCATTTGTATTTCGAATGCGTTGTCCTCGTATTTGGTTGGGGTGAGCAAACAAACCCAAAACCTGGTTAAAAATTAAAAGCAATCACCCAGTAAGAAAAATAAAACATAAAAAGAAAAACACAACAACATCGACAGACAAACAAATTTAGAATCAAGACAAAAAAAGGTCGAAGCAAACAAAAAAATTGTTCTAATAAAATTGACCCGTCAAGAAAGTGATGAAAGAACGTGAACGTGAAGAAATACTTAATAAAGAATAAATTAGTTGCTTAGAAAAAATTAAAATTAAATTCCAATAAGAAACGCCACAGTACCAAAAAAAAGGGAAAAATAAAGAGATAGAAGATATCTGCTCCAATTTTCTTCTTTTATCGTTCCCTTTTTTCCTACTTGGTAGTTACTTATTGAGGAAGCATTTCATTATTTATTTGGCAAATCTTTTATAATTCTTGTCGTGTTTAAAATAAAACAGTAATAAAAACCCAAAACCAAGAGAGAAAAATTCATATCGTTTGTTTTGCGTTTGAACCACGAATATCAATAAAATAAATAAATGCAAATAAATAAAATTTAAATGCAAATCTTTGGGGTTTCTTTTGCTTGTGTTGTTGTTTTTGAATTTCCTTTTTCAAAATAAAAATAAAAATAACATCACGAGTACAAAATTTAGATTAGATTAGCAAAAAAAAGGAAGGGAAAGTAAAAAGAAAGGAGAAATAAAGAAAAATAAAGAGCAAAAAAGTGACTGAACCGAAATATGACGGATAGAAATAATAATATTAGGGAAACCGACCCGAAAAATTATCCGGAGAAGAAAAAAGTAATGCTCAAAAAATATGGCAAGAAGGTTCTTAAAAATAGGGCACACAAACGAATAACACTGGAATAGATTTGAATTCAAATCGTTTCCTGTCTCTTTCTCTCTCTTCCTCTCTCTTTCTAGATATAAATGTTTCCTCTCTTCCTTTTCAATACAATCAATTCAATTATTTATCTACACACATGTACATACATAGATGTGTATATAATACATAAAAGTTTATACATATATTTATATCTATGTATACATATGTACATCCACATTTACATAGATTTTTCTATACTTCAATTAAAATTACAATAATAATTCGGTTTTAATTTTTAAAAAAGATATTATTTTTGCTGATAATCATTTCATTGAAACAGTTGTTCAATCATTCGAATGGATGGATGGATGAATTGATTGAAGTTGACGTACGTTGGAAAGTTTTTCGTTTCTTTATACATATGTATAAAATACGCATAATAATAATAAGAAGAAGACACAGAAGAGGGGGGCGAAGAGGAACGAACAATAAAAAAACATGCTTTATCACTCTATTTTGTCTGTTGTTCAAAATTGTTAATAAAATGTTAATAAAGCGATTTTCAAGATTTTCTGTGGTGTTTTTTTTTTGCAGGGTATTTTTATATAATTTTTGTATCTTTTTTCCTTTTGTTTTTTCCCCCCTTTTTTCAGTGCACGAGAAACTTGGACTTCGCAGTGAAATTGAAGCTGTTTGAGTTTCTTTTTCTCTCGTATTTAAACAGTTGCTTTCAATTTTGTTATAGATTACAATGTTTTCCAGGCGCAGGGGTCGGAATTATTGAAGTGACGGGGGGAGGATGGTGGTGGACTATGTTTGGCTACGAGTGTAGAACCGATTTATAGCCAAAAACAACACCAAGCAAAACAATGTATTGATGATAATCTTAAGAAACCTTCCGAGCTATTGAAACAGTTGGAACTGAAACCATATTTTTGTTTGTTGTTTTATCATATCGTATAGTACATACGATATTGTACATATTCATGTACAATATATAAAGAAATTAGGTCGAAAGATATATCGAAAGAACGAACAATGTGGAGGTAAAAATGCTTGAGCGAGAAAGAGCGTGACATGAAGTGTCACTTCAGCCGTGTAACTTGTCACATTATAAGACCCGTCAGTTCAACTATTTTTTCAAATGCCACTTGCAGCAGCTCATTTCGTCACCATTCTACCCTTGGCACATTCATACGATCGCGTGATAGTGGTGTCGTGGTGTCCCATTTATGAGTCCCCAGAGCCGTTTTGAGCCCAAAAACATACAAATATAACCAATTGTTATAGGAGCACCTATAGTAAGATAAGCGAGATATTACAGTATACTGTATAACGATTAGGTGTAAAGATCCAGAAACAGCTGTTCTTTACGAAAATCTCTTCCTCTGAAAGCTTTTATCGCCTAAATAGTAGGAGAGACCGCCGTGTGCAACGAAGTACCTTGTTTACAATTGGCACTTGACGGCTCCAACAAAATGAACGCCGCCAAATTCGCCAAGCTGTCACTTTTACTGTGATTGTCTTCAACTGCCATATTTTAATACATGTTCCATTTGGTTTCGGTTTTTGCATTTCTTAAACATTTTTCGGATTTTTTCATTACCTGCCTTTTCTTCCTCCTCTTTTAATTAATCTTGCTCTTATTTGGGTGTTTTGTTTTCTTCAGCGGCAATTTTAAAGCTGTCACAACGAAGAGTTGTTTTGACGCCAAAATCATGTCATCGTCAACATTTACACATCAGACTGCTATTATTGTTATTGCTTCGTCCTTAAAAAATGATCCTGTCAGCAGATGAGGGAAAGATAATTGCTAAAGGCAGGTCCGAAATAATAATAACAACGACAATAGCAACCCCATCAAAAACAACAACAGCAAACACTTCAAAGTCACATCATTAAGATCACTTAGCAAATAAACAGAACCGCAACCGCAATAAAAACTGAAGTCTTCCTGAAACGAAAACCTCGAAAGAGAGAGATAGAAACAGCGATATTATAAAAAGCAACAAGGATCTGTTATATGTATTATATTTAGATACAATATATTCAGTTTTTTCTCATTTGATTACTCTTCGCTTGTTCTTCGATTTCCTTCTTTTGTTTTGCGTCATCAAATTCAATTTCAGCTCCGAAACGAAGCAACGAATCTGAATGCGTTGCCAGCAGAGACGCCGCACTTGTTAACCGGAGTCGGGTCGATATGCTAATCGGGTTGAGGGTCATTATATCGGGCTGGTCGCCTGGTCGACACTTGATTAATGGCCAAGATGAGAGATGCCAGACTTTCGAATTTACGTGGTGTCTCCGTGAAAGCTGCTGCGATGATAAATTATAGCTTAAGTAAATATGCATTAAGAGCGGGTGAAATTATTCAAAAATAGGTCTTTGATGACCTTTTTTTGTTTTATTATTATTATATGTTTTATTTATTTATTTATTATTTCTCTTGTTGTTTTTTTGTGTGTGAGAGGAGCTCGTTTCTTCTTGAGGGCGGCTTGGATCGATTTCCATACTTAATTGAGAAAAGCTTAATCAAAACGTCAGCAGAGTAACGTTAATGAAACGTTTGAGTAACCTTTTCTTTTTTTGTTTTTTCGAACAGGTCACGCAGCGGCAGAGCCGAGCCGAGTCGAGTCGAACGAACGGTCGAACGTAACGATTATCAAATATCAATCGTGTTGGGGGACCAGAGCGAAACCTTTCACATTGTTATTGTTAAACCCCAAAACCAAGGAGTCGCCGCCAACCGCCATCATCATCATCATCAAGAAGACGAAATCAATTTTGAACAAAAAAACAACAACAACCACAACGAACGAACCAACGAACAACGACCAAAAAATTCAACTTTAATCCACCGAAAAAACAAATAAAACTGAAAAGAAACGAAGTGAAGTGAAGTGAAAAGAATGTGAAAATTAAAGAAAGTAAATCAGATGCGCACATTTCGTGGTTTCACTCGTGGCTCAACCTCAACCTGAAGACCGACCTCCATGTTGCTTTGCGGGTACACATTAAGTAGGGTTGCCAAGCGTTCGCCTTTCTAAAAAATGGGGGGAAACCCAAGGAAGCTTTTTCGGCGTCATTCATTTAAAAGAAACATATTTATATATTTACTCAAACCAAATTAGTAATAAATAAAAATCATGATCTTAATAATGAATCATTAACTTGTGATTACCTTCAGAATTCCCAAAAATAGTAGATGTTCTTTCTTAGAAATCGTAACATGTTTAATGAAAATTAAGAAACAAAAAAATGCAAAAAACTTTCTTCATGTTCCTGTACGCCAGAATACGCCCAAAAAAAATTAGTACAAAAATGTGCTTAAAAATGTTCCCATAAACAATGTATAGCAACAAAAACAAAAAACCCTGCGTGCTTTCGAAGGAGCTGATGAATCGTGTTGTTGTTGTTGATATTCCTTCTAGTGTATGTAACAACACGCCCCTTTACTTTCGAAGCCATCAACATCATTCTTGACTGTTGTTGTTGTTATTATTTGTCTTTTTTGTTCTCTTCTTGTCGTTCAATATTTCGCTCTTTGATTTTGAGCCTGTTGATTTTTAATGTTTTCTTCTGGAATTCGTTTTTTTTCATTTATGTTCGAATAATTTGCTGTCCAAATCTTAATAATGCCTTTTCTTCTTCTTCTTCTTCTTCACTTGCTCATCATCATGTCATGTAGATGAAATAATCTCATAATTCTTTGTTCCTGTATATTTATTTGTTTATTTTTTTTTTCTTTGGTTTCGACTTATTTGTTTAAATTTGTTTCAGTGGCTTTTTTATCTCCAACTTAAAATTAAAATGATCCCTGGATTCGATCATTGTTTTTTTTCTCAATTTCGAAGTATTGTAGAATTAAAACCGTTTAGTACAGGTTTTTCGAGTTCATACAACAACAATATTATTCTGTACAGCCAGCAAAAGGGAGATCGAGAGAGATGAGAAAAAATAAAAGAAAAACGAAAAAAAGTCCGTTTTTGGAACTTTTGTTTGGTGGAGTCACATTTTTTGTTTTGCTTAAATCAAAATTAATTTATTTAAGTGAGATAAATCCGAGAAACTTCGAACAAATTACGAATTAACCGAAATTAAAACTGATCGTTTTAAGAAAAGTTTTTAATACATATAGGAAAAAAATAGGAAAACAAAAAATGTGAATAATGAAAAAAAAGAAACGAATTGCATAAGTTCGAAAAGAAGAAGAAGGAAAAGCCTTGAAGTAGAAGGTGCTTTAACGCTCTTTTAATCCTGGCTTTATTACACATCAGGTTTTTATGTATTGATTACGTAACGAAGGCGAAGAAGAATAAAAGGAAAAAATACTCTTATTAAAAACAAGTATTGAACTGGAATTTCCGCAAATTGACAACTCTAAAGCATTCCGAGCTGGTCACTCTAATTTCTGCAACTTCTGCATTTAAGTGGATTTAGGGCCTTATCATGAATACTCACTCGTACGAATCGTACGAAGTTATCACCGATTCTGTTTTGTGTTTTTCGTTGTTTTTGCTTAGAATTGACGCTTTGCTGTTTCAATTCTGTCGACGCTGCGCCGAAAAACCAAAACACGAAGACGTACGATAGTTAAAGGCATTTTACATGCTTTGCAGATTTTGCAGGTATTTAGAATACACGAAGACGTGCGAACTATCTGTCAAATCCAAACGAAAAGAAAAAGCTGTCGTCTAGTGCAAAAAATTTATATCGCCAAAGTGAATTCTACAGTTCAAAGCAAAAAAATGAAAAGGTATGTTATGAGCTCGATAAAAAGTGCAAAAATTGCTTTTATTACCTAATTTTTATTTAAAAACATACAAATTTTATTACTCATATGCATTTTTCAATTTCCTTTTCAGCGCAAAAGTTACAAGAAGCGAGCAGTTCAATTGCCTATTGCAGGAACTGCGGAAACGGCCCAAAATGACAACTGGTATTTGGAAGTAACCGGCAGCAGTGGGAGAATACATGGGAAGTCATCAGGTCAAAGTTGAATGCCCTCGGTCTCTGTATATGAAATATACAATACTATTTAAAATAAATTATATAACTTGCTCCAGCTCCGGCATGTCTAAAACATTGAAATGTCCCTCAACTTCCTTCTGTGGATACGCATAACCAAATCCTCTTCCCACAAACGACGTCTATGTAGTATAAGTCCTGGAATCATTATTCCTAACAAATAAAAATAAGTGATTGTATAGATAATTGAGCAAAAATGTTCATAAGCACTCACTATTTCTGATAATATCTCTGAAAAAAACTCACTGATAATGTATACAAATTATATAAATGCAAGGAATTTTATGTTCACTAATATGTATTTCACAATTGTTTTGTATTTCCAATTTGTTTTGTATATATTGTTGCCATACACCACCACCGCGTACTTTCACTGCGATTTTAGGAATTACTTAAAAAGATATTAAACATATTGCAAACATGGCAACACTGTGCTGTCTGCAAGCAAACAAAATCAGCAAAACATATTTGACGTTTCATCTGTTTTTTTTTTGTGTTTGCAAAGGCAGACGAAAACGGTCGAAAACTATTCATGATACCAATTTTCGAGCAGAATTGACTGCGCTGGCATTGCGAATCTTTCGATCGAGTGAGTATTCATGATAAGGCCCTTAATTATTTCACCGTACGAACCCGAAAGTGTACAACAACACACAATAAAAACAACTTTTTAATCCAACATAAATATGCAGCCAGATTAAAAGCAATAAATGAAATACAAAAAACATGACAAAATAATCGAAACAAAAATAAAAATAAAATTATGTATGTGGAAGCAGAAAGGTTTATTTATATATGTATATTTTATAAAACATGAAAAGTGTCAAAAGAGATCAAGGAAAAAATATAAAAGCGTAAAAGAAAAATAAAGTAAAATAATAAAAATAAAAAATAGATACAAAATTAAATAACATAATATATGTAAATAATCATAAAATAAAATATAATTGAATGAAATAAAATCAAGTAAAATCAAATTAAATCAAATAAAATGAAACGCAATTAAAGTAAATTAGATAAAATAAAATAAATGATATAAACTGAGAGAGTATAAAAATTAGACCAAAAATTATATTAACTAAAATATAAAGGAAAATATTGCAATAATTGCTAACCTTCACCTGAGTTCTTTCGCTATTCAAGTCTGTCATCATTGTCATGCTTAACCACAACCGTTGTTCTTTGAGCCGATATTTTCTTTAAAAAATGTGTTTTAAGCTGTTTGCGTGAGCGTTGCTTTTGCTGTTGTTTTTCTATAGAAATTCTATGGATCTTGTTGCATTCTGAAACATTTGTTAGCTCAGTTGTAATGAATGCCATTTGTTCTTTACGCCGATCTCAGAAAAGGAACGAAGTCCCGATTAAAACAAAAAAAAAAGCAAACAAAATTAGACTCTGCTCACAGTTGTTAAAAACGTCGTCTGCGCTCTGACAGCAGCTACTGACACTGACACCAACAACTGTTGTTGCCTTGTCTGCCGTGAGTGCTGTGAGTTATGTTTTCCTAAGCGTTGGCAACACTTTAATTAGGTTGATAAGAATTGCGTCACGAATCACTTGAGTAGGTCGAGCGAAGATTTCCAAAGCAACTTCTCAATCTTTTTCATATCTGTTGGCTGTTTTTTATTCTTATTACACACTTTATTATTATTACTTTAATTTTTTTATCACTTATATCCTTAATTTCAAAATTTGTAGTATGCAGCTTCTTATATCTTTCGTACAATTAATGAATATTTTTGTATTTTTTTATTCTTATATATTTTACGTATTTATTTATTTATTTCTACTTTTTATTTATTCATTCGTTTGTGTTTATTTTTTTGGGTTTATTTATTTGGGAATTATTTTTCATATATTTTCACACGATTTTTAGAGTAGAAGAAAAAGAAGAAGAAGAAAAAGAAGACGATGTACGAGAAGAATATGTAGAAGAAGAAGATAAGCTGCAACGTTTTTGTCACGCTTTCGTCGAATCTAAGATTTTATTATAAATCGTTACCGGTTCTTTTTTGTGTCAGATTTCATCAAATGTCGGCGAGTTTTTTGACGTCGATGAGTGACAGATCGCCTGGTTTTATTATTTTATTTTTGATTCTTTGTTTGTTTTTTAATTAAATATAAAAAAAAAAATGTCAATATTTTCGCAACACTAAATTAAATTACAAAATACAGAAAAAGAGAACAAATAAGAAAGATTAAATAATAAAATTTAGACTAAAGTAAAATAACCTTATTTATTGCTGTAATTTTAATTTATTTTGCATCAACTACTTGTTTCAGTTTATGGTATTATTTAATATTTATTTACAGTTGCGTTGAATAAACTAATTAATAAATAAATAACAAACAGTTTTCGAACTCCATTTCGAAAAAATGACTCGTGTTTGAAGGCGATTCTATTTTGGAGCCACTTTTCGGTTTCTACGAAGGAAGTGAACCGACGACTTGCCTCCTGGTTGCTGGAACAACCAGTAATCCGAAGGAGCAATGTCTGTAGAATTCGCTCGGGTTCGGTAAAACATTTCATTTAAGCGTTTCCAAACATTTTTGACGACTTCAGCGACATGAGGCCGAGTGTTGTCACGAAGAAGAATAACGGTATCATGTCTTTGCTCGTATTGCGACCGTTTTTCTAGCAATGCAGCGGCTCATTCCATTCCTATGAACCATTCACAATAGCTGGAGCAATCTTTAGGGCTAATTTATTATAGTATTTAGCAGTACAAGTATGACAAAAAGTGGCACAATTTTTGTACTCGGCTACTAAATGAAAGTAGTTGAGTTTGGCGGCTCATCATCAGATTTCGTTCGCATGCAAATTATATTTAGATACAATCTTGATGCAAAAGAAAAAATGAAAAAAAAAACACGCCACACACGCCACAATAAAGTGCATCAAAATAACATAACTGAACAACAACAAAAACCAGATAAAAACGTTTCGTGTTTTTACCTACTCACTCAGTCACTCAGTCAGTCACCATCAATATTCGCCTCAGTCACCATCGACGTTAGCGTCGTTTGAGCGTCGCTTGAGCGTCGTCGTTGTTGTTGTCGCTGAGAGTGATTCGCGCGACTTGAAAAACGGCAGCCAAATCTTTTTTCTTGAACTTTTATTGTTGTCAGTTGTATTGTTGTTGTATTTTTAACAAAAATCATGGCTCAAATACCGCTTCTTGTTGCCAGCTGGAGTAGAAGTACAATAAAATGCGGTTGGAGCGAGTATGTTGTTTTTTTTTCCTCTGAGCTGAGGTGTTTTTTGCATAATTTTTGTGAATTGTTTTTGAGTTGTTTTGGTTCGATTCGGTTGTTTTTTGTTTTCTTTTTCTTTGCTTGTTTCTTTTGACACTTTTTCCCCTCGCGACTTTCAAAAACTTACAGTTTTCGTGAAGGTCTCATTTTTATTGCAATTTTGTTTATTGTACTTTTTACCTAGTTGCTTTTGTTGTTTTACATGAAAAAAAAAATATACAAAAATTCTACATAAAAAACATCGTAATGATGACATATGTATCTATTGTAAGAATGGTGAGCTGATAGCATGATGAGAAGATGAAGAAGAAGAAGAGTCCTCAGCCTTAGATTACGATCAATCAGAAAAGTGAGAGAAAGATTGAGAAATCAAATCGTATATCAAGATCAGGACCATCGAAATGTAGATCGTGGTTAAGATAAAGATCAGTATTCAGATCATTTTCAACATTTTGACAGGACTTAGATTACGATCAATTAGAAATGCAAGATAGCGATCAAAGGAAATATCGATCATTATCAAGATCAAGTTAGAAGGTCAATACTAAAATCCCAAAGAAGAAAATCCACAAATGAAGGTATTGTAAAAACTATCCTAAGAAACTTATTAAAACCAAATTCTTAAATTGAGTTGTCCGGAGGCAGGGAGAAAGTATTCCTATTAAGATTAGTTGTTGTTGTTTTTTAAATTATTCCGAGCTATAAACAATGACAGCAAATGCATTCAATGTAATCGATACGTAATATCGTAGATCTGCTCTCTATTTTATAAACTTTATTTTTAACTCTCTTTTACTATCTCTCTCTCGCTCTTTCACTCTCATCTCATCTCTCAAAGTCGACCGGCTTTTTTAGAAACAACTTATTGTAAAATACTAGTTGCTCTACCGTTTGTCGTTGTTGTTGTTGTTGTTGTTGTTGTGGTTGTTGTCTTAACTGCTGGTCTCCTGAATGTCGTTATTGTTGTAGTTATTGTTTCGGTGTTGTTCTTGTAGCTGCTGCTGCACTTCAATTATCAGGGACTAACCGCCGATGATATCTCTCTTTTCTGGCATTACCTCCTCCGTCTTCTGCTCCTTCTCCGTCTCCTTCTATTGCGTCTTCTTCTTCTTCTTCTTCTTCTCGTCTCTTCTTCTCCTGCTCTTTCTTCCTTTACCCTCTCTCTTCCTCTATTTCTCCTCCATCTTTTCGTCCACCATACACACCATCCACCACCGCCATCACCATCGCCATCACCAGCTTCTTTTTTTTTACTCAACTCCGTCAAATGCTAGTCAGCAAAAGCAGTTGAGGTGCGGCAGCGCAGACTTTTTATGTCTTGTTGTTGTTGTTGTTGTTATTGTCTACGATATTGTTGTTGCTGTTGTTGTTGTTGTTGTTACAAACATTCAACAGTGCGCTAAATTTTCCTTTCACCCAAAGTGCTACATGTCTTGTTGGCCGGGGGAACGGCAGAGAAGCGGTGGAATCAGACATCTACACACACACACACATACACACACACACACACACACACACACACACCCATACACACACACACACACACATACACTCTCTTAAGCCGGGTTGATGGTTTGAGGCCAAACCTGGTTGAATGACGGATCGCAAATTCCTGCAAAACTTGTGGTTTACTTGCGCAAACAACTACTTGGCTCACGATGTTGTTGTTGTTGTTCATGTTGTTGTTGTTGTTGCTGCTGCTGCTGCTGTTCATGTTGGTTGAATGAACGACATTCCGTTCCGTGATTGCTAGCATTTCGATGCTCACCATCGTCCACCGCCACCCGCTTCAAACAGCAAACAGACAACAGATATTGAATGAGTGAATGAGTGAGTGAGAGAGAACGATCGATCCAGCGAGCGACTGAATGACTACGTTACTGTAAACCGGCACCTTGTGGGAGGGGAGGGTAGAGAACAAGACATACATGTATATGGAAAGGGAGAGAGAGAGAGAGAGGGAGAGAGAGAGAGAGAGAGAGGAGAGAGAGACACAGGTGATGTCCGACGTGTGCGCCTGCGCGTAATAAAATCCGTTAGTTTCTGTACTTGTGTTGATATTGTGGTTGATTTGTTGTAGTGGTGGCTGTGGTTGTGGTTTTGTTTGTTGTTCTTGTATTTGTTACTGTTATTCATTTAGCTTTACTATTGTTATTGTTGTTGTTGTTGTTGTTGTTGTTGTTATTGGTAATTAAGCGGTGCCGCGATCAACGACGCTGTCGCTGTGATTTCAGTTTGATTATTATTGGGTTGTTTTTTTTTTTTTTTTGTTTTTGTAACTGCTGGTTGTTGTTGTTGTTGTTGTTGTTGTCTTGGCTCTTTGTACTTTGGTTTGATTACTGAGACAATGTTGCTGGTTATGAAAGCGATTCGAATTTGTGTTGAGAACCAATGAATGACTAATTGTTGTTGTTGTTGTTGTCTGCTGTTGTATGGTCAAAATTGTTGATTGAAATTGTAAAAAAAAAATCTTATTTAATGCAAAAAACTACAAAAATACAACATAAATACATTTATATACATATACAGATGTACATATATATGTGAATAGTGACATAGTTGTGTATATAATATAAAAAAATTTATATGTTAAGATTGGCCGAAGCATTCCATTTGGCCATGTTAATGACTCACTTTAAAAATAACAGCAGCATTAAAAGCAACACAAGAGAAAAAAAAATTAAAAAACTTGGACCAAGCAAAAATGGAAATCTTAATTCTGTATTAAGAAAAAGCCATACATACTCAGCCATTTTGTTGTTGGTGTTTTGTTTTTATTTTGCAACCTCCTCCCCCTCCTTAAAAATGTTTATTATAGCCAAGTTCTAAATATAATAATTAAAAATACAAATTGAAATTGAATTTGTTGCTTCAAATGATCGCCTTAATTTTGGCAAAAGGATTTTCGAAAAACAAAAACCAGAAAATCGACTCATAATATTCAAGTACAAAGTCCCACACTAAAAGAAATTGCTAAAGAAAGATTCTAAAAAATAGACTAACAGAAAACAAATCAAAGAAAATAAGAAACGGTATAAAAAAGAAAAACAAAACCAAGAAACACTCCAAAGAAGAAAAAAGTCAGCATGAAGCATTAAACAACACAACGGAAAAAACACAATGATTCGAAAAGAGGAAAAAAAAACAATAAAGAACAACAACAACAACAACGCGCTTGTGCGCGATGACCTAAAAAAGAGTTGCAGATCATGAAAAAATGCAAGCATTCCATTTCGGACCATGACATTCCATTCCGAGCCGCGTTTCATGCCACAGTGTTCCGCACTCACACACACACGCACGCACACGCACACACATACACGGAGAGAGAGATGCATGCACGCAAACACCCAAAAAGACGTTCGTTTCCTGGGTGGGAGGGGGGGGTCAGCGTTGCAGAGCGGAAGAGGCGAAGAGAGCGGCTTTAATTCGAGTTTTTTTAACATAATTAAAGCTCTCCTTCGATGACTCGCAAAAATATCTCGTGGATACATTTAATGCAATGGTAATAATAGTTAAATGGCTTGAATAATAATAATAAAATGGATCTGGAGAGAGAGAGAGAGAGAGAGCGAGAGAGAGCGAGACCAGAACACAAAGACAATATCAAGAAACTGTTTGTTAGAAGTTTAAATGCAGAAGTTGTTGTATTTTTCTGCCTCTGTACTTATACTTCTACCAAGACCAAAAGCACACACACACGCACACACACACACACACACCCAACACATGCTACCACCACCACGCTTGGTTGAAAAAATAAGCTGTCCAAATATTTTGGTGCTCTTTTTAGTCATCAGGTTTAAATAAACTCAATGAAAGAATTTAAAAAAAAAGGCCGGTACAAAAATAGCTGTAAAAAGTAAATCACAAAAAAATATTAACCAAAAAAAACTCAATTAAAAATGACAGGCTGCGAATGACAGATAAACTGACGAGAGTTAAAACAAATTATAGATTAAAAGAAAAAAAAAATAATTGAAAATAAATTGCCTGGTAAAAAAATGACAGGTTAAACAAGTAAAAAAATGAGGGCCAAAAAAATGACAGTCAAAAACAAAAGAAGGGAAGACTTAATAAATGGAAATCACTCAACATTTCAGTTAAAACAACTGACGGCTTTCAGGTGTGAGCCTCGTCGCTCTCTCTGCCTCTCTTCTGAAACGGCCACTCACACTCACATTCCAGTACTCACTCACACTCTGTCCAATATAATTACTGAGATTCCGGCTCTGCTCATCGTACGTTTCTAGCGGATATCATCACACGATCAACAAGTGTTTGTTTGAATGGAGAGACACCACAAACATCGCGGCGTCTCTCCACAAACACTTCTTTGCAACACACACACACACACACACACACACCGTCTCTCACTCTATAACTCTCTCCTTCTCTCACTCTCTCTCTCTCTCTCTTAGTAGACACCTTTTTCCATCACTCGCTGCTTATCTACCAGTTTATTTATAGAGTTAAAATCTTTCCTTAACTTTTATTCAAAACTTTTTCTCACACTTATTATTCTACATCGCTTTCTATCTCCTCCTCTTCTCTCTTCGCTCTCTATATGCACTCTTCACTTTTGCTTATTATTCTTTACTTATTATTCCTTTTCCTTTTCTACTTTCTCTTTCCTTTACTTTGCTGTTTCCCATTCCTTCTTCTTTCTTTTAACTTAATTCTATGTATTTTCCCTTTTTTGTATTTAATTCGTGTTCCCTGTCGTTTCTCCATTTCTATTTTTCATTTCTATCCGTTGATTCGCTTCTTTCTTTAATATGCGATTTTATTATTTATAAGCCAACAACAACAAAAAACTACCCTTTATGTTTTTATTGTTGCTCCTGGTTAAAATTATGAAAGGATGAAGATACTTATGATTATGAGGATGATGATGATGAGGATGAGTGAGTGACTCGACCACGCTTTGCCAATTGACTTCACTTGACGTCAACTCTTTCATTTAATTATGATTTTCCTTCCGACTTGACAGAAATCTGGCCCAACCACGCTCCACAATCTCCACTCCGCTCTGCTGTCCCGCTCTCCTTAATCGTGCTCTTCAGTTAACCCTCCACAGCACCAAACAAAGACCGGTCCTTCATCGCTCTCTCTCTCTCTCTCTCTCTCTGGCAACAAAATCTCGTTTCTCATCCTAGCCCCCAACTCCACACTCTCTCATGTAATACACTCATCTGCGAGTGATTGCGTTGTATGTGGTTGTGTGTCGAAGAGAGTTTTTTCAACATGGAAGTGTGTGCATTTGATGTGTATTATACAAGCCGCAATTCATAATCATTTTGTACGAAACCGGATTCAGATAAAAAATAAGACATTCACTTTGTACCATGAGAGAGGATTACTGTGTTTTATTTTGTTTTAAATATCAGATATGAATTGCAACCTGCCACTGAATCCGATCAATTATAATAGACCATTAAACAGTTCTGAATTTATATCAAAAAGTCGGTGTATAGAGAGACTGTGTATAGAGAGAGAGAGAGAGAGAGAGAGAGAGAGAGGGAGAGAGAGAGCGCAGATCCCAATCAGAAGAAGATTTAAATAAAGCGATTCTAAGCAAAAAATCTCAAGATGAAGGACAGAAAAGACAAAAATTAAATTAAAGTCGTGTCTTCAGTGAGATTTAAGAATAAGTTTTTCTTTCTTTTCTTACGGAGATGCTTTAATTAATAACCTTAACCCTTATAAAATAATGAAGACGGTGGAGGCGGCATTACTTGCATCTTCGAACTTCAGAATTTGTTCGAACTTCATGAAGCTTGTTCCGTTACAACGGAAAATCTGCTCTCGTTTACATTTAGTAATCTCTACGGTACACAACATATCATGTTATGAGATAGTGTTACGACTCTCAAGGCAAAAAATTGTCGTGAAAGGGGAAAAGAGGGGCATTTTTTATGATGGCGCGGCGAGCAAGAAAAAAGGCAACAAGAAATGGCTTATACGCAACTTACATGGTTAATGGTGGTTGAAATATGCAAGTACATGGCCAAAAAGGAAAAGAGAGAAATACATATACAGAGAGAGAGAGAGAGAGAGAGAGAGAGAGAGAGAGAGAGAGAACTTAATTAAGTCGGCCCAAAGAGAGGTGACATTATTTTCTGTTAGAAGCTGTAAGAGATGAGATTTTGAATGGACTGCGAAATGCCTGAGAAAAACTTAAGAAAAACCAGAACAGAGACCGAGAATAGACTGCAAATAGACTGAAAATAGACTGAGAAGCACCGATTGTGAGAACATGAATGAAAATGAGATAAGTTGGGATGAAATGTTGTGAAAATCGTTTAGGATTTGACTAGAAACATGTGAGAGCAGGAAGAATTTGGAAATGTAATAGTAGTTTACGGGGAAATGGGGGGGTGGGTGGGGGGGGGAGGAGTGGGTGATTCGGGTTCGTTCGGTTTTGTTTGTGTGAATAGTCAACCAACTGTTGCTCACACAAGATTGAGCTGAAAATCTGTACTGTGAGCACTGAACAAGAGAGCAATCTTAACTTCTATTAATGAAGGATCGGAGTTTTGATGCAGCGTAGAAAGGGGGGGGGCGCGAGGAGGGGTGAGTGAGAGAGTGAGACAGAGTGAGCATTCAGTTGGCGATGAATGCGTCACTGTTGAATGGCGACTGGTTGATGTATGACAGGTTGGAGGGTGACTCCGAGTTTAAAACAGTTGGTGACTGACTGCTGAAAGAATGAACATCACACACACACATGCATATATTTATTTATTTATGGTGAATGAGTACCGTTGATGAAATGATTTATCATTTCGATTGATTGTATGGTGAGCATTGGTTCCAGATCACTTTTAATGAAACCTCGTCACCAAAGCTGCAACCGATCACTCAATTGGCGCGACTTATCTGAGTGACATATCATAGTTACTAGAGACTTGTCATGGTTCTAGTGACTTATTGGAGTGGCGAGAGACTTACATGAGTGAGGCGTGACTTTTATCACAGTGACGAGTGACTCCTAATCGTTTTTGCGGTCAGAGAGTGACCCGTCTATGATTGAAGAATGACGAGTGACATTTGCTTAGTTGACCATCAAACCGGGTGACAGATAGCAATGACGATGGTGATGGCGACTGACAATTCTTGGCTGAGTATTTAACCATGGAAGGGGCTCGTTGAGTGACGCGGCGGTGATGCTGTCGATGAATGAATGAATGATTGAAAAGTGTCAGAATGCCTGCCGGCCGATTTAAATTAAATTTAACGGGTGACATGAATGGTGATCTTTTTTAGAATAGTTAATGAGTCAGATTCGCGGATCATAAATTATGTCACCCTTTCGCCCCTCCTCCGACCACCGCCCTTCTCGACGAAGTGCAAAGAATTTTGAACACTTGCTGCCCACGATTTCCAATTTTCAAGTGAAATAACCTCAGAGACCGGCAAATATCTGGACTACACAAGAAGAGTGTGTGTGTGGTGGTGTTGTTGTACTTGTGAGGTTTTTCTCATTTCACTTGTTGCTGTTGTGTTTTTTGTACCAGATACTCACTCACTCAATCATTCAGTTGCGCTCGTGTTCTCTCTCTCTCTCTCTCTCTCTCTCTCTCTCTCTCTCTCTCTCTCTTTCTCTCTCTCTTCTCTAAGTCGACTCCTTTTCTCATTCCCTATCTTTCCCTCTCTCTCTCTCTCTTTATCACTTGATGGAACGCAGTCACAAGAATTTCCGTTGCTGCTGCTGCTGTCGCTGCTGCTGCCGCCGCCACCGACGACGGCCATCGCGACCGAAGCCGCTGCTATCGTTGCCACTGTTCGAATTCAGTTCACTCAGAGACGTCATTCGGCGCAGTACTGCGAATACAGGCTGACTTAGTAGAAGTAGTTGAGAGAAAAGCAACAACAAATAAATTAGTTAAATTACACAAATTATTGCATCTTCAAAAATTTCAATCAATCAAAATTTATTAAATGTGTGAGTGTAAATAAATCAGAAAGAAATGCAAATCAACTAAAAACCGCCCCTACACCTCCCCCCTCCCCACTCCACGGCAAAAAAAAAACAATAAAATAAAAATTATTTCTTCAACGACCACAAAAAACAACTCAAAATCTTCTTCTTTTACACCAGCTCAACAACAGACAACAGACAACAACCAACAACAGAGTACAGAGCAAAAGATACAAGATACAAAGTCTAAGAGATACACTAGTATATAAATTAAAGCGAAACTATTGCAGTCTAAACGGAGCATACGAAGTACAAAGACAACAACAACAGCAACAGCAACGAGATTTTGAAAGTGCAAAATAAGAAAAAAAAAAAAAAAACAGAGATACGAAAAAAGAAAGAAAGAAATAAAAAGAGAAAGATAAAGAAACAGAAACAGAAACAGAAGCAGATAGCGAAAAGGAGACACGGAAAGAAAGAAAGAGAAAGAAAGAAAGCGAGAGAGAGAGAGAGAGAGTAAAAAGAAATGATATTGAAATCAACTCACTTATGATCGAATGTAATTGAAAGTGCCTTGCGTGCCTTGCAAAAGTATCTGGCGGATTGTTTTGTGCAAAATAGCTGGATAGAAACGCAGCATAGCGCATAAATTTAATTGAGTAGCGCCGGTCGATTAGCACATGAAGGAAACGTGAAGATCGCCACCACAAGCGACCACCACATATGAGAAACTAAACAAAAAAATACTGAAAGAATTCGAATTTACAGAAAAGTGATCGGAAAATCGAAAGATTTTTGTTTTCTATTATTATTAACACTATAAAACAAATATAATAAAAAAATACACGATATAAGAAACAAATAACCATAGAAAAGTGTCTACAATATAAAACAATAATAATATAACTGTATTAAAAACAAACACAAAACCACAGAACCCTGAAAACAAAAACAAAAACAAAAACAAAATCGGTACAAAAGTCACATCAAAGATTAAAGTGATTAAAGTGAATTTAGAGGAAAAAAACGAATTTATCTCTAAACGAGTGTCTCCATATTTGTATCTATTCTACTACTCATTCATCTAGCTATCTAATCTGAATCTATTGATCTGCATCCATTGAATTTTTTGTGAAAGATTCGTTATTATTCGGTAAACGGCACAGCAACACGTTGGTTCTGACATTTTATTATTGTTGATGTTCTTATCTTGAAAAAAGGGTAAAACCAATACCGCCCCGCACACACATACGATATATACACACATGTGTGTGTGTGTGTGTGTTATAAGATAAGCCGAAACCTCTCTCTTAATTATTATCGTTATTAATATTATTATAATATTATTACAAGTACTTAAAAAAGAAAAAATAAAAACATCAAAAGATTACTCAGTTCAGATTCTAGAAGAGCAATCAACAGGTGTTGGAAATTCTAGTGATAACCTAAAAGTCATTGCAAGTCTTAAGACACAGAGTACGAGATAAAGAGAGAGACCGACAGTGATAAAGCAGTAACATCGACGAGATACTGCGTTAAGGAGAAATTGAATAGAGCAAAGAATACAAGAAACATTTTGGAATCCAAGAAAAACGAACCATCTTCATGATAAGCAGAGAATTTTACAAACAGTGACATTTTAAGTTGATAAAAAGATAGAAAGTAAAAGCAAAAAAAAAAAAAGGAAACATAATAATAAATAAACATAAACGAATAATAATATAAATCTTGCAAATTTTTGAAAAAAAAACTGATCCAAAACCAGTAAACAGAAAATCCTCTAAAAATAAATCTGAGAATAGCGAAAAAAAGACTGGAAAATCTTCTAAACAAAATACAAATTATAGACAAAAACAAAACAAAGACTTGAATAAATATTTTACAAAAAACCTCTATGAAATTCGTGTTAAAAAAATACCTCAAAATTATCATAAAATATCATACAAAAATCAAGCGTTAAAGAAAAAACAAAGTAGTTGAAATACTGAGGAGTTTAATTTTAAAATAAAACTATTTATTTATCAAGAATTATATATATATAGAGAATATACACAAAAAAATATAAAATATAGTTTTTAAAAAAGCAAAGAAATTAAATAAACATTCTAAAAAATATACAAAAAACTGAAGAATAAAAATTTATTGATTGATTGAATGAACTTCAAAAGGAAAAAACAATCCGAAAAAGTATAAAAACTGAAATTGAATATTTTAATAAAAAAGAAAAGAATTTTTTCCATATTTAAAAACACAGAAAAATATTCAAAAAAGAACGGAACTTCAAATAGCTTAAAACAGGTATAAAAATTCTAAATTTTAAAAGAGACAATATACGAAAGAAGTAGAAGCAAGAAGAAGAAGAAGAAGAAGAAGAGGAGGAGAAACTAAACCAAAGTAGCTGATCGAAAAAGTGCAAATTTTACGGTAGAACATTTTTGAAAGAGACGAAAATAGAAAATCAGCTAGAAATTAATCTAAAAACTACAAATAAAAGTCGTTAAATTTACATAAAAAGAAGTAAATAATTAAAATTTAAATATAAAATCGAATTCATTAAATAAATCAATTTAATTTCATGTCGTTTCATTTCAACAAAGAGCTAAAATTAAAAAAATTATAAAAGAAAAAAGCTGACAACGAATTTTGAAAAAGATAAACACCAAGAAAAAGTATAAGAAAAGAAAACGAAAATAAGAAAGAGAAAGCAAGCATAAAAACGGAAACATTTTTAAAATATAAAATTTATTTTGTAAAAATTGTAATTAAACTAGAAATGTACATTAAATACAAATCAAAATAGAATTCTAGAAAATAATAACGTACTAGAAAAATTAAACATAGTTTCTATTGAAGAACCGCAATAAAAGAAGAGAAACAATCAGAAAAGCATAGAAGTAAAACAAATAAAACGCTGAGCTAAAAAACTTGCAACAAAACTGCGAAACATCTAGAAAAATCACACAGAAACCAAAAGAAAAAACAAAACTAGCGAATAAAAGCTAAAAACAGATTAAAACTTAAGAACTAAAAACATAAAATAAATGCTGCATTTAAAGCGAGACATTTTTAAATTATTATTCAAAATTCCAATAAAAACAATAAAAAAAAAATTTACCAATTAAAAAAAAGACTTCAAGCACAAGAAACAAACAAATAAACAAAAAAAATCAAAAACGAAAAGAAACTAAACTCATTGATAATTAAAAAAAAAAAAATAATAAAAAAATTATCGTTAAGTTGTTTCTTAAAAAAAATCAATAAAGAAATTAGTAAAAGTGAACAAAAGAAAGTGCAAAATTAAAGCGAAGTAAAAACATAACTGCAAAAAAAGTGTTGCCAAAGTTTTGAGTGTTTGTGAGAAATTTGTTGAAGATAAAATCGAGAGCTGTTTTTTAACAGCAAAGAAAAAAGTATCCGAAAGTCGTCGCGGTTGTCGCCGTCAGCTCAACAGCACCCCCTCCCCTCCCCACCCTTGCGACGCCTCAGCAGCACAGCTGCTACAAAAGCTTCAAAATTCCGTACGGCGAACTCGGCTCTTTGGACATCATCAACATGGAGACGTTCTACGACGGGGACCTGAAAGACATCTGGGACTCAGATTTGGATCCGGTGAGTGCATAATAATAATAATTTTTTTATATTTTTTATTTATATTGTAATTAAATACCTATTATAATAATAACAGTAATAATATTAATAACATTAATAAAGCCTTCAATATAAATTCAAATAGAATAATTAATAATAAAAAGAAAATCTGATTCAATTATTTTAATACACTTATTATTATCGTTAACATTATTTTTACAGCTATCATTATTTTTTACTGCTCAGAACTGAGAGACCTGAATTTTTGATTATTTTTTGCGTTTGCATGAAAAGCTACAAAATATTTAAATATTTGTTTTTTTTTTTCTTTTGCTCTTTTTTATTTGACTTGATTTTTATTTAATATTTTTTTAAAATTTATGTAATTTTGTTTAATTCAATAGTATATATTTTTTTCAAAATAGCAAAAATGCATTTTTCTCGTTGTTTCTTTTATTATTATGCTGCATCGCATAATTTTTATTTTATTTTGTTGTTGTTGTTGTTGTTTTATTTTATGACCTTAAGATAACATTTCAAGAAGAAGAAGATGAAGAAGAAGAAGAAAATACATTATACAATGTGTATGTACATAAATAATATTAAATTCTGTGCGTTAGCGACGCGATAAGCATATTAGAGACAACAAGCTAGACAAGCAGACAGACACACAGACAACAAGTCATTCGTATAGACTTTATGATTCGATCACTGTCCACTCTCCCCTCGCCCCACGCCCCACGCCCCACGTCCATTCCTCTGCCCCACGCCGTTTAAAAGAACAAACCAGATGTACTTTGAAATGATATAATTTTTACTTTTACTCGTATAATGCATTTTTTTAACATTTTTTCTCTCTTCATTCTCTCGAAGCATATTGTTTTATACAGTCAAGGTCATAGAGCGGATATAAATAACGGTACCAGGTCACATGTACCCAGAGACATCCAATGGGCGGGCGCCATGAAGACATGAAACGTGAGAGATAAGCTGAAAAAAACTGTTGCCGATTCGAAATAGAAATCAAATTGATTCGACTGAACTGGACTGGACTTTTGAATTAGTATTGCATATCACTTTTGGGTGGTCCTGATTTTCGGCTAGACCTCATGTAACACTTGTCTTGATTTCAATTTAGTTCGAAGTTGACTCGTGTTTGATTTGACTTGAATTGGGTATTCATTTTAATTTGGCTTGACTTGAGTTGACTTCTTGGTCGTTTCTTATCTCCAGTTTTGACTGGAATCATAATAATACATAATAATAATAATAATAAGTTTAATACTTTAAATCCGGACAACTTGACTGGTCTATGATTTTATGTACTTTGACCTTAATATCGACTCCATTAGATTTATATTGTCTTCAGTTGTCTTGCTTCTAAATTGATTGGACTTCGTCCTGCATGGCCATTATAGAGGTTTCCCTGTAGGAGACATGAGTTTGAACACTGCTGATCAATGTGCTCCATGACAAGGGCATGTGAGAAGTCGTCCAGTCGTGGTGAGAGGCTGCGCTGGAAGAACCAGCGGTTGGTTAATACCGAGACTACCTCTTCCAACAGCCTTGCGAGACAATCATGTTCTTTCTATTGCACTCTGTGGATATTGACTATCATTTGTGGCCCCCATTGAGGTTGGATTTCAGGATAACAGTATTTTGAATTAAACGGTAAGACTTCTTTTGATGGAACCATGGTTAATTCCTTAGGCATCCTTCTTACGTAGATGATATTTGCTCTTACAAAGTGGATTATTATGGATCCAGCCTCATTATTATTATTTCTATTATTATTTTTAGTATTATTATTATTTCTATTATTATTGTAGTATTATTATTATTATTTCTATTATTATTGTAGTATTATTATTTCTATTATTATTATTAAAGTCGTTTCTTATTTTTGTTTTTAGTGGCTGGTGTTCGTGATTGTTTTTGTTGTTAGTTTTTTTTCGCTTAGTTGTTGTTGCTGCTCGTTTTTGGTTGTTGTTCGATCGTTGAAATTATTCATTCGTTTGTTCATTCGAATGAGTCGATCGAATTGAGTGAGTGGGTGAAATTTTCACCATGTTTTATCATCGTGGTTGCTGTTTTTCTTGTTACTATTGCTGATGGTAGGTTTTTTGTTGTTGTAATTGTCTTTTTTATGTTTTCTTTTTTGGTGCAAATAATGAATAATGATTTAAAGCAAAAACTTAGAAAGTTTCAGTGGCTGTAATCCTCTACTCTAGTTATGTCTCTCCCTCTCTCTCTCTCTCTCTCTCTCTGTCTGTATTGTTATCTTTTAATTGTTGGTTATTTTTATTTTTTGTTCAAGTTATCAAGATTTATCTTCCTTTTCGTTGAGAAACAAAAAGTTCCTTTCGATTTTCGCCATTTTATTCCATAGAAATTTGTGCATAATAATTTCGATGTTGTTGTTGCAGCTGTTTTTTATACTCTCGCAAGCAACAAAGTCATCATCCTCAAAAATCAGCAGTTTTGCGGTGGTGTCAAAAAAAATTTAAATATTATAATATATAAAAGAAAATAAATAAACACAATTATTTTTATTGCAAACCTTGACATTTCATTTAAAGTTAATCATTGAAGAAAGAAAGAAGCAAAAACTTGATTTCAATAAATTGAATTCATATTTAAAATTTAAATTCTTATCTAGCGAAAGATTATTGCAAAAGCAAGACAACAAAAAAAGCAAAAAAATGCTGTGCATTTTTGAGAGCAACAAAAAACAATGCGAAATACATTAAAAAATAGTGATAAAAGAAAGGTTTATCATTGATAGAAGAGCATGTATTCACTCGCTGTTTCTCTCTCCCTCCCTCCCTCCATCCCTCTCTGTCAGTCTATTTCGTTCCATCTCTCTCTGCATTTAATAAAAATAATTTATTCTATGCATTTGATTAAAAATAATTTATATTAAAATAGATTCTATTTTTGTGTTTTTGTTTTCTTTTTTCCATTTTTTTATTTTATCTTTTCATTTTTATATATTATAAAGTTGTATTTTTGTAATTTTATTTTTTAATTTTATGTTTTCATCATTATTTTAAATAATTTCTTTTTAATCATCATTTGTTTAGTAGCATTTTTTATATAGAAAGCTATTTTTAAATATAATAATTTCAATATTGCTTCCTTCGCTATCTTTTTCTTTACTTTATTTACTCGTAAGTAGTTCTACAAAATATTTATGAAATTTTACTGTTGTACTTCAGTTTAACTGTAACTACGGTTAAGAAGTTATGATGTTTAAACAGATTTTTAAAGAAATTCATCTGAAATTACATTTTTAATAATAATAATGTGAGAGTGCGGTGAAATCTCTGAGGTCTCTCTTTGAGGTCTCTCTTTAAGGTTTCCTCCCTCTCCGTCCTTCTGCTCGTTCTTCGCATTTCTAAGGGACTTTAAAGCAACCCGCATGTTTAATTGATTGAATGAGTGGGAAATTTTTTCCCATTAATCATGAATCTATATCAGGAAAATAAGGGGAAAAATTGGAAAAGAATACGCGCGTGTATTTTGTGTGGGTTTCAAAATTCTCTCCGGAAACGTTGAGGTTCAGTTTTCGAACTTCGATACTTCATTATTATCGTAGTTATTTTGAAAGAGGGTGTGAAAGTGTCAAATTTTCATTGATGTGAATTTCGAGGGTTGTTCATAGTCACACTCAATTGACGCCCTCCGCCCCTCAAAAACTCTGAGACTCAGCTCTTTTCTTATCTACTCTCCACACATCTTCTGCCATTGCCACTCCTCTTTTCGTCGCCTCCCCTCTTCGGGAATGATCTTGCTTACAGAATCTAATAAAACTTGATGCTGATGATGATGATGTTAATGTTGTATTCTTGTTGTTGTTAGTTTGTTTGTTTCGGTGGTGTAACCACTGATAACACTCACACACAGATCACATAGATGGCTTCGAGGTCGCTTATGCCGTTTATAGGGGTCCATTATTATCAGGAAAACATCGAATTTTTAATCTTTTCAATTTTGTTTCCTACAAACTTTGTTGTACTCATTTTTGTTTTTTTTTTCTTGTAACACTTTGTGATCATGAAAGCAACGAAAATAAAAACTAAATTTAAGAGTTAGTTTTTCTCCTTCCTTCTCGTCATTTTATATCACTGATAAGCACCTTATCATCACTAAGAAAATAAATAAAAAAAAGGAATTTAACATGAAAATAACTACATATGAAGCAGCAACAACAATAATAATATTAAAAACAAAATTCACTTAAACACAAAACACTTGACACTTTTGATTTTTTTATTATTTTACAATAGTATTTTTTCTTATACTAAAGCTCCGAAAGTTTCATTTATTATCATCATCATTACGATTACATTACGATTTGTTTTTGTATTTCACTTTCGGTTGTTGTTTTCCATGTTTTTACATATTAAAGTGACTGTTATAAATTATTTGATGAATTATATTGTACAATAAAAAATCTTCACGTGTCACAGTAATAAAAGCATATCATAAAAGCGTAGTATGTGAAAGAAAGGCACGAAGACATGATATGTGATTAGATATGATTTGTTGGTATCTCGTAACTATTTATATAATTTCAATGGATATCTGAACACGCGTTAATATTGTACAATATATGATGAAGATTTGAGCTGAAGAGAGAGTCGAGAATATTCTAGGTTGATAAAATTAAGAGTATCACCTTTAAAATCGATTCTTTCGGAGTCTGAAAAGACTTCTGCAAAGGATAAAAGACTGGCTCTGTTACACATCCCAATCGAAATAATTTTGGCTCCATTTCTGTTAAGTTAACAGTGACATCAAAATCTATTAAAAATATTGTTTTGTTCATTACATTGTTAAATGGCAAAATAAAATCACATCAAATAAAAATTTAAAAACAACAAAATTAACAGCAAAAACAATAACAATAACCGAAACAACAACAACACTAACATCTCACTCATTGAACGGAACTTTTTTCGCAACATTTCGTTAACCTAGATAAATAATAAATTTATTAAAAAACAAGAAGAAAAAGAAATGAAAAAAATTGAAAAAAACATAAAAAATTAAAACAAAAAGAGTAATAAAACAAAAACTATCGAAGCTGCGTTTCTGTTGCTGTTGCTTCAAATATTTCAACATCATCTCTTCAACAGCAATCGTTGTCGTTGTGGTTCTTGTTGTTGTTGTTGTCGTTTGTTGTTTTTTATGTTTTCGCTGTTGTTGTTGTTGTTTTCTTTTTTGTTGTCTGTACTTTCGAAAGATAAGATGAAGTGAATCTATAGTACAACAGCGTGGTTCAAAATAATGATGCTGATGAAAAGGTGAAAAAATGTTGGCTGAGGAAGCCGGCGGAGGAGAAGAATGGTGAAAGGGGGGAACATGTAGAGGGGAGAGAGAACAACACAGAACTCAGGAGCATAGAAGAAAATCCCAGCTCACATAAAAGACACGCTCAAGTTTTAATTCAACTCGCTTTTCTTTATGAATTATAAAAATGTTACTTTTATTTTTCTTTTGTTTTTAACTAAAAACGTTTCCCGAATTTTCATTCAACAACTTACATATACAACAACAATGAATACTTCTTCCATAATAACTTAGATAACTTAAATAATAATATTTAAATAAGCTTTTACGAGTACAGCAACACTGTGCACTGATCGGCATCTCCTCATCATCATCGACATCATCATCGTCATCATCATCATCGTCATCATCATCATCCTCATCATCACCGTCGTCGTCATGGTCATCATTGTGTTTAATATTGACCAATGATGATTTTTTTATTGATATTTGCACATTCAAGCAATTGTTATTGATGTCGTTTTTTGTACAATATTTTATTATTTCCTCTTTGCTTTTGATCACTCTCTTCATCCTCATCCTCTTCGTCGTCGTCGTCGTCGTCGTCGTCGTCATCGTCTTCGTTTTCTTCTTCTTCGCCATCTTCTTCCTTTTCTTTTCCTTTCATTTCCTTAAACAATCAACTTGAATAATAAACAAACATTTTCTTTTAACATATTTGGGTCAATTGGACCATTGAAGTTGTTCTTGTTGTTGTTGTTGTTGTTGTTGTTGTTGTTACTGTTACTCTTACCGCTATTATTACTGTTGTTTTATGAATTGTTTCTGTGCGGGCGTCATAAAGATCATTAATCTCCCTGTTGTTGATGCTGTTATCCAATCTTTTCTTCTTCTCTTTTAATTCCTTGTTCTTAAATAACGAGTAACACTATTTATTTCATGTTTAATTCTGTAATTTTTTAAAATTTATTTTTTTCCTTACATTTTTGCATTGAACATTTTTTAAACATCGATTGATATCTCAATGTTGTTGACAAATCAATCCCCCTGAGATATCGCCGTTCACTTGTTCCTTCCATCCCCCTCCAGGCCCACTGCAAATTGTGTCCTTCCAAAGAGAAGACCTTCGATGTCTGCCAGATTATTGCAGAGTCTTTCAAAATATCTCCTGGGTAAAGTCTGGGTTTTTTTCATCCTCCTCCGTCTCTTCTTCTTCTTCTTCTTCTTCTTCTTCTTTATATTGAAATAATTATATGAGATGTGTTTCGATGCTTCTTGTTGTTGTTTTCTACTCGCACCAACGGCATCCATCAGTCGCGACACCGTCATCTAGCAGCAGCAGCAGCGGCAGCGACGGCGGCGTCACAGCTGAGTGCCAAACAACGGAAAACCGAATAACGGTGGAATTAAAAAGGAAGAAAAGAGGAAGACGACCATGCAACGTACAGTAATGACAACAACAAGACTAGCAAATAATAATTGAAATGAACTCAAAGGGAAGCCCTACTAAATGGACATCAGATGCCCCTCGCTGTTCGTAGCAGGGTGGCGGCGTCAGCGTCGCAGTCGGAGACGGAGACGGCAGCAGCAACAACAACGAGAATCACGAAAAACAATGATGATAATGATGATTATAATAGTGATTGTGATTATGGTGGTGATGATGGCGATGGCGATGGTGATGGCGAGCCGCTAATTTTATTTTACCAAATAAAATACTATTTTGTTGCTTTTGCTGTTGTTGTTGTCTGGTTTTTTCCTATTATTTTCACTCATTTCTTTTTCTATGAATGAAGAACAAACAAAAAAAGCCAAAAACCAGAAACATGCGTGTATTAAAAGAAGAAAATTAAGCGTGTTCACACGTTGAGGCGGTTGCAACAGCAGCAACAAGCAACAACAACAACAACAACAGCTACTTCCGATGTTCGTTTGCTTCCATCGTCTTTCGTTTTTCACTTTTTCCCGTTTTTCTTCTGCTTTTTGTACACATGCACTTAGTTAGTTATTTTCACTAACATCTGGCAACGCTGCTTTAGTTATAATTCAGTTGCCAATAACGAAGAATTTCTGCAGCAAATCTTTGTATGCAAATAAAATGCCGTCATAACAACAACAACAACAACAACAACAAATAATAAATTAACAACAACAACTACAACACCGTCAATAAAAGCGAGATAACAACAACAACAACATTAGAGCAGCCTTGCCTCACAAATTTGTTTACAGAGCTAATTTTAAACCAGCAACAAAAATGACGCATTGAAACAGCAAAAAAATGCAAAAACAACATAAAAAAGCGGGAATTTTTGCGAAACTTTTTTCATCGTTTGAATGTAGATCTTTCTACACGCAAAACAACAGAAAGCCAACAACAAAAAAGAGAAAATTCCAATAAATATTTGATTGTATAGAGTCTATACTATAGACACATCGTTGTTGTTGTTGTTGTTGTTGTTGTTGTTGTTGTTGTGTTGCTCATCTACTCATCTTCTTGTTCGCCTTCTTCTTCTTCTTCTTCTTCTGCGTAACTGCTGCTTTGAATATAATGTTTTTTTTTACGAAATACAAATTTTAAACTCTTTGACTTTCAGTGCAAATAATTGATGGATGTATGAATGTTTGTATAAATGTCTGTATGAATGCCTGAATGAATTGATGAATGTTTATGAAGAAACAATAACAAAGAAATACATAAAAAACCAGTTGTAAAAACTAAATCTATTTTTAAAGCAAATGCGAACGAAATCGAAGACGAGTTCTGTAAAAAATCCCCGGCAACCAGACACCAAATCGTTGCTTATACAATATTATATAAGCGAAGTTTTATTTAAAAACTGATGCTGTTGTTATTTTTATTAAAAGATCTCCTGTTGTGCTTTTTTTTTTTGTTGGAAGAAAAAAACTTCAATTTTTGTACTTTTTTTCTTAATTTCTTTTACTTTTATTTGTATTTGTTGTTGGTGTTGAGCATTATAAATGATAACAAGAGGATGTGTTCATTTAAAATTAACTGATAACTAACTTAATTTTTTTTTTTATAATATTGTAAAGAAAAAAGAAATAGTAAAAAGCAACAACAACAACAGCACAGACGGGGAATTTCCACGAAGAAAGATTTTTATTTCATTTCCTTGTCGATGGTGTAAATACTTGGAAAACACTTCAACATTTTAACAAATAAATAAATGGAAAAATCCCCACGTATAAAAAACAACAAGAAGAACAACAACAATATTAATAAACAATAATAATAGTTAATGAAAGAAACAAAAGAAGATCAAAGAGTTTAGAACAATAAAAACAATAAAAAATGTATAAAAATTAAAATTTAAAAAAATTTAATAAAATAAATATTAAGAATAATTAATTAATTAAAATTATTAATAATAAAAATTGTAAAAAATAATGAATAAAGAAAAATTATAAATAAAAAAAAAATTATAAATAATAAAAGTTAATTATAATTAATTAATTAAGATTATTAATTATAACAATTTTAAAAATTTGTAAGTAATAAAAATTAATTATTAATTTAAATAATTACACGTAATTATAATTATAAATAAAAAAGTATAAATAAAAATAAAAATAAAATTAAATAAGAAAAATTATTTGAGTTTTGTATACGATTTCTATAAATAAATAAAAATAAAGACAATAATTTCTGAATTTAATTTTTTTTTTTTTTATTTTTTTAATTTTCCTTTCACTCTCTCTCTTTTTCTCTCTCTCTATCCCTCTCTCTCTCTCTCTTCAAGTAAGTTTTTTCCGCTTGTTCGTGTTCAACAATTTTTCCAAATATTTGAAATCGTATATAAAAATAAACAGAATAATTAAACAAAAATATACTAATTTAAAGATCAGGTATTTTAACAAAATATATCGCCCCCCCTCACCCCCCTCCCCCCCAACTTTCAAATATTTTTCTCCACATTTTTTTGTTCTTTATTATTGTTAAAATTTTCAATTTCAAACACGTTTTTGAAAAGTCATAAAATTCTAAAGTTAACAATAAAGAAATAAAAAAAGAAAGAAACAAAATAATGAAAAAAAGGAAACAAACAAGAGGAATAAAAATAAAGAACTAAACAAAGAATAGAAAAAAACGACGAACTATTTTAATAAAATCAACACACTTTTCAGAGAGTGACAAAACTAAAAATGGCCCTAAATAATTAAACTGCAGCGAAGAAAAGATTTGAGGCGAGCTTGGAACCAAATTGCATTCAGTTCATTTTCAGTTGTGATTTAAAAACAGATCCTCGTTTGAGTTATTATTCTCAGGCGTTTTGAAAGCGTGTCACGTGCGACGTGACGTGATAAAAATGTCATGAGCGACTGAAGCAGAGTGCAGCGCTGAAGAAGTTTGCAGCTAGAATGCGCGATTCTTTGAAGAGGAGAATAGAAAGGAATTTTGAAGGAATTAAAAGCAAAAGCATAAATTTACAAGCTTAAATAATTACGGGTTTTTTTTTTTTTTTAGTTCTTTTGTTGCTATTATTTATGTTCTGGCTTCTAATTTTGATTCTATTCTTTTTGTTTCCATTGCAACCTGTGTTATTTACACACTGTTTTCACACAGTATTTACATTTATGTATATATTTACTAAATCAAGTATTAAGTTAAATAATTTTTAAATAAAATTAGGTGAAGAAAAAAAGATTAATATGCAAAAATTCCAAGAAATCGCTAATTTGCAGCCATGAAAATGTACACCATTAAAAAACCCACCAAAGAAAATTAGCTGCTGCTGCTGCTCATGCGAATAGTTTGCGGCGTGGAGAGCGAAGAGCGACTGCTGGAGGCCGTTCGTTGCTACTGTTTTGTAATTTTTGTTGTTGTACTCTATGGCTGGTGCTGGCTGGAGTGTTCAACTGTGATAACCGCTAGAAAATCAAGCAGACAACAAAACAAACGCTGCAGGGAAACAAGTCAGCTTGGATGCACTTTGCAACGCTTGAGCTGCAAAGAAAAATGTTTGAGAACTCATTTAGATTGAAATCCATTTGAAAAGAAAAACAATTTTAAAGAAAAAACTATCAAAAGGAGTGAAGAGAGTGAGTAGACAAGGAAGAATTAGATGAATATTAAGAATATTAAGAAGGAAAAGGTGAATAAACGAAAGAAGGAGGCGACGACCACAAAGCAGAAGAAGAAGAAGACGAAGACGAAGAAGAAGCGGTAGTAATTGATATCGGATAAAAAGTTTACTCGGAAGCAAACCAAATAGAATAAGTACGGAATTGCAACCAAATTGGTAGTAGAAACGGTAGTACGAATAGTAGTGGAAATAGTGGTGGACATATTTGTCGAAATAAATAATATAAATAATAGTATAAAGACAGAAACAATTGTAGGAGTTATGATGAAAATATTAGTAGAAATGGTATTGGTAATGGCAGTAGAAAGAAATAGTAGTTCGGAAATAGTTGAAGTAGGAGAAATAGTACTAGAAATGGAGTAGAAATAGTACTAGAAATGGGGGTCGAAATGGCGTAGAAATGGGGGTCGAAATGGCGTAGAAATGGGATCGAAATGGGGTCGAAATGGAGTCGAATTTGGCTGTAGTAGTAGAAAGCGTAGCAATAGTAGTAGAAATAGCAGTGGAACCAGCGTAACTAAAACCAGAGTAACTACACCTTTTCCAAATGTAGTTCAGAAAGCATCAAATGTAATTCAGAAGTGTTCATATCTCTACTAATGAGGCATTACACAGTATAAGGTATTTTAAAGTGATAAATGGTACATTAAATGGAGTTTAAAAGACAAATACTTTATTTCAATGGTACTAAGTTAGTAAGTAATTACGTAATAAGTTTTCCTATATATATATATATATGTAATTATATTATACATCATCAAATTTAATGTGATATGATCCATACATACATACATAGAGTTCATACACTCGTCTAACTGTAATTGAATTTTTTCTTAAAAGAAACTCGCTCCGGTTTGATTTTATTTTCTTTTATATTAGATCCCTCCCCCCCCCCCCCCCCCCTCCTTTTGCCCTTCTGAGGCTATTTAATTACTATTATTATCATTGTTGTTGTTGTTACTGATCTTAATAAGTCGAAGAAGTAGAAGAAAAAGCGAAAGACGAAGAAGAAGGAAAAAAAAAGACTAAGAAAAATAGACCGCCAATTCAAGATATCGAATAATTTAACTTTAAAGGTATTTTTTAATTGAACCATTAAAATCAAATAAAGTTTGAGTATGTGAATGAATGAATGATTGATTGACTGATTGACTGAGTGTCGGTGTTGTGTTTGTGCTTGTTGTCCTTGTTGTTGTTGTTGCTTTATGAATTCCACGTGAGCTTTCACTGCGGGTGTAGAGTATAAAACAATAAATCAGCTTTCAATGAGGAGTTTCAGAGGCGGGCAAACATGCTTGCAAACATGTCAGGAAGGCGGAAGGGCGAACAATCCGCGTGCGTAACGATAGACAGGCTGGTCAAGCAGGCAAACAGACGAACAGATGAAGAAGAAGGCTGGCTGATCAGGCAGGCAGGCAGGCAGGCTGGCAAACAGTTAGACGAGCAGGCATTCAAGCTGGCAGTTTTTAGTTCTCTTCAAATTTCGGGCTCTGGTGCGCCTGCGCAGTAATCTTCTTCCTTGTCGTCTTCTTCTTGGTCGTCTTCATCTTCTTCTTGGTTTTCTTCTTTTCTTTCTTTAATTACTTTTACCCGTTAGTTGCACAACAAAACCATCGTAAGCAAGCGAGTGAGCCACCAGCTCAAGCTTAAGCTGTCTGTCTGATTTTTAATGGCTTCGAATTTATAGCTAACCCGTGAGAGTGAGAGAGAGAGAGAGAGAGAGAGAGAGAGAGAGTGAGAGGAAGAAAGAAAGCGGGAGGGCTGCCATCGTAGCAGAACGGTCAATCAATCAATATAAACTTTGAATGTACCTTTTGGCTGCCTTTTCAATATTTCTGCACTCCGGTTTTTGTGTGGTTTTGCAGCACGAACGTGGAGCTGCTAATGAAATCCTTTCGTTACCGTTAAACATGGAATGCACCGTAAAGACAACAAACAGGTGTTCCTACACAGTTGTTGTTGTTATTGTCTAGTGATGATGGTGTTGTTGTTGTCGTTGTTGTTGCATGTACGAATTAATGCGCTAGGAATGCGGTTGCAAACATGATTTAAGCACCAGTTTTTCTGTTATTGGTAACAAAGTAGATAAAAAACAACAACAACAACAATAATGTTGAGGTTGCTATTATTATTGTTGTTGTTGCTGCTGCTGTCAGTTGGTGTTGCTTTGCTCAGTGACTGTTGCTGGTACTTCATGCAATAGGAAGCAGCATAATAATAAGCGAAGTACTCGTATTTTCTCTTTTCTTTTCTCTACATTACTATAAATTTTTTTCCTTTTATCTCTGTTAATAAAATGCATATCATTGCGTAAACTTTAAAACTCACCAAGAAAACAACATTAAATAGATTCTGAGTATATGTAGGTACATACGTCTATAGTGCTTATAATGACTTAAGTACTCGTATTTTTTACTCAAGTAGTTTCAAATAAAAGAGCGAGTTGAATGGAGAAAGAAATGAATAGCAACGGAAATGATTTTCATTTATTTCTTGGTTATTTTTTTCATTGAATTCAGCCACTTTCAGTGAAAGTTACATGTACATACATATGTATATATGTAAGTACAGTCTTGAGTCTCGACTTGTTTTCCGATTAAATTATTTTTCTTCTTTCGTATTGAAAATAAGCGAAGAAGAAAGATTTTCATCGTCAGTTAAACGATTGCTTGGCGTCTGTCAGTCGGTTGTCTCTTTCTTGCATGTGCGGCCATCCGACTGCAAGGTCGTGTTGTTGGTCGATGGCGATGGTTATGGCGATGGTGATTTTGGTGGTGATGGCGATGTTGCTGTTGATGGTGGTGGTGGTGGTGATGGTGATTCAAAGTTCATTATAAATGTACTCTACTCCTGTACTTTTAAATTAAATAGAAAGAAACGTTAACATTTTAAATATTATAAGAAAATTAAAGCAACAGCTAGCATCTACAAAATTAAAATTTAAATAACGAATAAAAATAGAAAATAGTAAATAATAATATATTATTAAGTATGAAAACTTAGATACACATACACCTCTCTCTCCACCCCCCCTCTCCCCGCCCCCCCCCCCCTCTTTCCCACTCACTCTCTTCTCTTCGTTTCTTAATTAATTTAACTTCACTTTAGATATGCTTTGATATCTAATACCGAGATATTTCAAGGCATTGAAAAAAATGTCAAACTAAGTAATTCATAGTTTATACTTCCTAATTAATAATAATAATAACAATAATAGTGACAACTTGTTGTTGTTCTTTTTCTTCGCTTCTCTATTAAAATGTGTCTCAGTTAGTTACTCGTACTCGTATTTACTCTTTCTCCGTGTCTCTTATCGCAGTAATAAAGCAAAAAATGCTCTTAATTGCCATGTTCGGAGCTGTTGAAGGTTCTAAGATAACATAAAACATTTTCTCCGTAACTAAAGTGAACCGCATAAAAATCCATTTATTATTTTTTCCATTTCAAGTGTTTTTATTACAGTGAATAAATGATTTAGAAAAATACAGCAATATTGAAAAACGAATCGAGAAATAAAACATAAGCACGTGTGTCGAGCTTTGAAAAAAAGAAACATACTAAGAAAAAAGTTTAATAGAAACTTAAGAAGTAAAATTATAAATAAAATTATAAAGTAAAATGATAAAATAAAAAGTAATCTTATTTAATATATTTCAAAGTTTTGATTGAATTTGTTATATTGTGTTCTCTGCTAGATTTTGATCGATAGTTTGTTGCTTCTCTTTTTTTTATACCTTTTCCCATTTTTTTTTTTATTTTTTTTCTTTTTTTCTCTTATTACTTGGCCACTTTGTATCCGCAGACTGATTTGATTAGCTTTCTTTTCGCTTTCTGCTCTCTGAATTCTGCGGATTAAATTACACGAGTTCCAGCCTCCCAGCGGAGGCTGTCCAGGGCTCAACGGCAAAAATGGACAACAACAAAGATTGGTGGAACTTTCAGTTTCATTCAACCCGTCTCACGATCTCTTGACCGAAACCGAAGTCTTGGGAATCGTTTTTCGCTTAATTTACGAGTAGTTTTTCTTTCTTTATTTAGTGCACTTTTAGTGAAAGATTGCACTGAAATCTGAGTCGCTGAATATCTTTCAGTAACAACAGAAATTCACACCCATGACACCAACTTGAACGAAATTTATAACCATTTTTTTAGAGCAGCAACAGCAGCTTATTTAAAAAAAGGTAACCAATTTTCTAGGTGTGCCAAAAATAGGTTTGGTCACTCTACACTGAACAAAAAAAGGGGGGGGGGGCGATTCCAGATCATAATTAAACAGGATTTCGTTAACAAACGGATTTTCAGGTTTGTTTAGAATAAAATCGAAACGAAAGGAATCAAAAGGAATCGAATAAAATCAAAGAAAATCGAATAGAATCCAAAAGAATCGAACAGAATAGAAAAGAATCGAATAGAATCGAATAGAATCCAAAAGAATCGAATAGAATCCAAAAGAATCGAACAGAATCGAATAGAATCGAAGAGAATCGAATGGAATCGAATGGAATCGAAGAGAATCGAATGGAATCGAAGAGAATTGAATGGAATCGAATATAATGGAATATAATTGAATATAATGGAATAGAATTGAATAGAATCGAATAGAATCGAATATAATCGAATAGAATCGAACAGAATCGAATAGAATCGAATAGAATCGAATAGAATCCAAAAGAATCGAACAGAATCGAATAGAATCGAAGAGAATCGAATAGAATCGAATATAATCGAATAGAATCGAACAGAATCGAATAGAATCGAATGGAATCGAATAGAATCGAATAGAATCCAAAAGAATCGAACAGAATCGAATAGAATCGAATGGAACCGAATAGAATCGAATTCTTCTCAAACTTGAATTTTGCTTCGCATACAGAGATGCATATGTATGTACAAGTACATGCAGACATACATATGTATGTCTTCCGATTGTTATGTTTGCAAATATTTAGCACAAAAAATTTAGCACGAACAACGGCAAATCTGTTCAATTGTTTTCAATGCACTGGCTGCAGCTGTGCGTGGAAGCTAAAAATAGAACAGCAATAAAAGAGAAAAACAAACACGAAGCAAAATGATTTCTATGAGCAAAATATTCAAAAACCGTTCCTTGGTTTCTTTTCTCATAATCGTTGGCATCGAAAGACGAAAGACGAACGAAGAAAGACGAACGAAGAAAGACGAACGATGAAAGACTTTCGACTTTCTCGGTCTAGCGGAATGATAAACAAACCGACGCGACACGGCAAAAATACGACCATCATCGTGATCATCATCGAAACGGCAAACGTGAGCTCTTTAATTACGAGGTTAAACGATGAGGTTGACCGAGCAGCAGTCGGCAAGCAGCAATCAAAGCAGCTAAAAAACAACAACAAAATGCAAGAAGAAGAGCGGCGCAGCTTCTTGCACCGTCTTTTGAAGCACTTTGCATTTGTTGTAGTTGTTGTTGCTGCAACAATTTTCCATACTTTTTGTTGTCTGAAATGATAAAGAAAATTAAGGGAGGGGGAAAATAAATAATAAAGAATAAAACATTCTTCTAACATTTTAATTCATTTAAATATCTTGTTCTTCAACTTTATTTTATTTCATTTTATATTATTTCATTGTTATTTTTTTAATATTTATTATTTTTTTAATATTTATTAGTATTTTAATATATGTAATTGCTTTTATTATTATTTGAATATTATTGGTGTTATGATTATATTATATGTACTCGTATAGCTTAATAAACATTTATTAACAATTGTTGTTTTTTTTTTCTTTTTCGCTATTCCTATTAATTTTTTTCAATGCTGTAACTGTAATTATTTCCACGAACTATCTGCTGTTGTCTGGCATTAAAAATGTTAATTATACAATATTTAAGTTTAATTCAAACAGCAGCAACCACAGCAACAACAGCAACCACAGCAACAACAGCAGCAACAACAACAACAACAACAACAACAACAACGACAACAACAGCAACAACAACATCGCCACAGTCAAGTTATAAAATTAATTGCATGCAAAATCGCATGCGAGTTCTTCTTTTCTTCTCTCTGTTGTTGTTTTCGTTGTAGATTTTGTTGTTGCTTTCCTCTTCATTCCGCTTAGATTTAGACATGATGATTAACTGATTTATTGATGAATTTTTTTAAATTAATTGCAGTAATTTCAATTAAATAATAATAAAAATTTTAAAAACAAAAATAAAAAAAAAAAATTATGAAAACACTAAAAATAGTAGTAATAAATACAAATAAAAAATTATTAATAACTATAGAAAAACGATTCTATGATTTCAGAGACAACAACAACAAATTTCCCTTCAACAACAACAAATAAAATATTTATAAATTCATGTATATACAATACAAAATATACAATTTATTTATAAATATGTATTTATGTTTACTTATGACAGTACTTTATTATTTCTTTTTATTTATTTATTTATATTATCTATTTATTTAGTTTTACCTCAGTAACCAAAAAAAGAGACAAAAATTATATTTGCATTTCAATTTAATTTAGTTTTTAATTTTTTTTTCTAAATTTTTTATATTTCTTTACATTTGTCACTCTCGAATGTTTTACATGTTTCGCAAAATTCATTGGAAAATCCGCATTTTCGAAACATTTTTTCTCCTTGTGATTGATGATTTTTTTGCCAGTGTTTTTGCAATTTATTATTAACATATTCGTTTAATTAATATATAATATGAATATATTAAAAAATATATCTTTAATAAGCATTCTTTATTAAGCATTTAATTATTTATTAAATTCATTTTTATTTTTACTATCTCTTTATTTATTTTTAAGACTTTTAAGATTTATTCCTATATTTTTATTTTAATATTTATATTTTTAATATTCATTTCTATATTTTTAACATTTATTTCTATATTTTTAGCATTTATTTCTATATTTTTAATATTTATTCATTTATTTTTAATATTTATTCCTATATTTTTTTAATATTCATTTTTTTATTTTTAAATTAAGTTTAATAATTTTTAATATTTATTTATATTTCCTTTATTTAATTTATTATTAATTATATTTGTTATTTTTAGTTTTGTATTTATATATATATTTATTTATATTTATATTATTTATTCATTTTTCATATTTTTGTATTTGTTTTTAATGTCTTCTTTAGGTTTTTTGCCATTTTCTTTTTAATTTTTTGTTTTTTAATTACACAGTTTTACATATTTTATTATTTTTTATTTTCTTTTTATAATAATTTCATAATATTCGAGTGTAATTTGAAAGTTTCTGAGTTTTTCCTTTTTTTAATTATCATAATTTCGATGTTTGTTTTATTGATTTTCAATATTTTTATTTTAGTACAATTTTTGTTTGGTAAAATTTTTTTTCCTACAATATTTAAATATGTAATTTTTTGTTACTATTATTTATTTTCTTAATATTTTATTTTATTATATATTAGATAATTAAATGGCATGGCTGATTAGTAACGTTGCTTTTTATTCTTGTTGTTATTCCTGTTGTTGTTGTTGTTGTTATTTGAAATGCTATTGCACAAGGTGCTTGCTTGTTGTTGTTCAGTCGTTTTTATTAATGTTTTTGTTGTTGTTGTTGTATTATTTTGTATTTATTAGAAATTTATTTATTGCCTTAGCAACGGCGACTAAAAACAACTTGATAACAGCTATGAAAACAGCAACAAGTTGAAAATACAACAACAGCAATAACAACAACAACAACACTAAGCATATAAGAACAGCAAGTGCTTTAAAATACCAACAAGAACAACAAAAACAACAACAACAACAACAACAAGAACAACAACAGGATCAGAAGCAGTACCAGACACAGAAAAGCTGTTAAACAACATTTTTTCTACGGTGTTGTTTGTTTTTTTTTTTTTTTTGTGATTTAATACAGCGATCGATAACATAAATTGATATTTTAAAAATGACTATTTTACTATTTAACATTTTGTCGCCTACAAAAGTCCCCCCTCACCCTCTCTCTCTCTCTCACTCGCTCTTTATTAATCCAATAAAAACTCGTATTAATTGATTAAAATTCTGTCACCAGTTTTGTTGTTGTTTTTATTTCATGATTTGCAAGCTGTTTTTTCGTATTAATACGGAGATTGTTGTTGTTGTTGTTGTTGGTCCATCGTTGTTGGTTCTCCGTCTGTCGTTTATAAGAAAATAAAAATAAATAAATAAATAATCTTCTTGTTTATTTATAGTTTTTTTCTTGTATTTTTTCCTTTTTATTCATATATCAGAATATTTGTACATAATTTAGCGTAATTTGCTTAAAAATTTAATTTAAAGTTTTTCCACAGTGTAGAATTTTCAATGCAACGAATGTTTTTTTTTTTTATTTAAAGAACCTTTTATATTCAATTTAGTTAAAATTATAAACGCTCTCTTGTGTAACTAAATAAATGCGTAACTAAAAATATTTAAATAAAAATTAAGTACGGTTAACAAACATTGAAAAACCAATAAAAAAACAGAAATCAACAAAACACACAGCAAGACAAATCAAATTAAAAGGCGCTACAAATCAACATGAATATTAAAGTGTGCATTAAAACAATAAAACAATAAACAAGAAGAAGAAATAGGAAAACAAAAAAATTAAACTAATTAAAACATGTAAAAAGAAAAACACCCCGGCAATTTTAAAAACAAGAAAATTAAAAAAATATCTACTTAAATTAAAGTAAATAAAGTAAATAAATAATTAATTATTTGATTTTATAGAATTCTAGTTAATCATACGTTATAATTTTTGTAATAATTTGAATTGTAATTAAAATATAAATATCATTATATTATTACATACAAAAATAATAATAATTAAATTATTTAATTAAGTACGATATGTATAGGATGGACCATCTATGGGTTTGTTTTCGCATTATTAATTATTTTACTAATTAATTTAGTCTATTTTGTAATTGATTCTAAAATAATAAAAAAATATATTGTTAAATATGTAAAGAAATTAAAAAGAAACCAGCCGATGGCCCACTCCAAATATATTACATTACAACATGACAATATATAATATATGAAAATCGAATCTATTGGGAGGTAAACACAAACAGCCACGCCCAATTTTAGCACACAGCCAAGAAACTTTTATTTGGTTTTTTTGTAGAAATAATCTGGAAACATGTTTATATTCGTATTTATAATATTTTTTGTGTGTGCGAAAAACATCTGCGTTGGGTGATTATTTTATGAAAACTATTAAAAGATCGACTTTATTCTGTTTAATTTATAATGTGTTTTTTTCAAAGAAAGAAAAATAATTAACTCTCCTTCTCTTGCTTAATTAAATCCTGAAAACGTGTCACTCTTCCTCTGTTTTTTGTTCCGTTTCAAATGCGATTCTTTTTTTTTTTTTTTTTCTCTCTTTAGAGAATTTAAACAAACATCATGTTTTTTTTCCTAACAAAAATCGTGCCTAACATTTGTGAACATGTCCAACATGTGTTGGCCTTGTTTAGAAATGGAGAAGAAGAAGAAGAAGAAGACGAGGGAAAGCCCCCCCTTTAATCGGAAAATCGCCAACATGTGCGAGTAAGTAAATCAATAAGAAAAAAGAGTGAGATACATAAATAAAGAGGAAGAAAAGAAAAAGCAAATAAGAAGAAGATAAAAGATAAAAGAAAGAAAATATAACAGGAGGACGAATAAAATTAAAGTATGATAAATCGAAGCAAATTTTCGAAACTGCAACGCATCGCGACTCGAATTTGACTCTATCAGATTTTATTTAAACAGCATCGAACAGGAAGAAGAAGAAGAAGAGGAGGTTTCATGAGCCTGTGAAAGAATAAAACAAAAAATACTAGTAACCACCCAACCGCCCCCCCCCCCCTCGCAGTCTATCGACCACTAGCAGTCATAAAAGAGAGAAGAGGAGGCCAAATATAGGAGTGGTGGTGTGGAAAGAGTGGGAGAGAGGGATGGAGAAAAAGAGAGAGAGAGAGCGTGATATGGAGGACGGGATGACAGTCTGTACAATCTGAACATGCAACAAGTGATGGTGATGACTGAGTGGAACTCATTGGCTTGTATATCGAATGCTTCATAAGAAGGAACAACAACAACAACAATAAGAGTTCGTCAGGAGGAAGACTAGAAACAACAACAACAACAACATCAACAATAACATCAGCTTTGCAAGAGTTTTGTCCGTCTTCGTCGCAGCTTTTGTTTGTCTGTCTCTTTTTCTGATTAAACATACGAGAGTATGTTTGTAGACGTCAATTTATGGCTCCCATTGGCTGTATCCTTCCCTCGCTCTCTGTCATTTATAACTCTCTATACTCATTCTCTCATTTCTAACATTCTCTCATGCTCGAACATCATCTCTGTTCATCCGTTCGCTCTCTGTTATCACTCTGCTCTTTCACTGTTACTACACACATGTTACTTGGTTCATCTCCGACCTTATAACATCTATTCCCCCCCCCCCCCCCCTCCCTCACTGCTCTCTCCGACATTTCGACATCTCCCACTGTTCACTCCCTCACGGCGTTTCTTCGTCAATATTTTCTCGCCCATTGTTCCCTCATCTGTTCCTTTTCTGTTGGAAATCCTTTGGGTCCATGGTCCATATACTCTGTCAGTCTCTCGCTGTTCTCCCTCTCTCTCTCTGAATATGCCTCTCTCTCTCTCTCTCTCTCTCTTTGTATGTAATTTTTTCCCATTCCTTCATCTGTGCCCCTTTCCCTTTACCACGCTTTCTATCTCTTTCGATTGCTTTCGCTTTCAAGTTTAAATTTATGTAAATTATTTCCTTGCTTTTGTACTTTCCACAATTTTTCCCTGTGACGTCATTTTTTGCTCACTTGTTGAATGCGCACGATACACGTGAAGAGTTGCTACCGCTGCCGCTGCCGCTGCCGCTGCTGCTGTCGCTGCTGCTGCTGCATTGATCCGACTTCGGATGTTCTTTTGAGGTCGTCCCCCTGTCGTCGTGACGCGGAGTTCGGGATTTCAATGTCGTTGTCGTTGTTGTTTTTGTTTTCTGATTTTCAGTTATTTTTAGCATCCCTTTTTTTGTGTTTTGTTCCGTTTGGTTGCCGTCATCGCCATCATCGCCATCATCTGTTTCTGCACGTAATTGAATTTCTTTGCTGAGATTGAATAACAGCCGAGTGAAAAAGAAAGGCTTAAAATGTTGTCCTTTATTTTTCGAGTTGTTGTTGTTTGTTCAGTTGATTTATTCAAAGAAATGTTCTACTCTTATTTCATTTTATGTTCCATTCGCTTAAAAATTGTGCACCATAATTAATTTCAATTTAATCACATTTAAAGCTAATTTTAAATGAGGTTATCAAACAACCAGCATTTTATTTGATGCCAATGAGAAATTTGATATGAAGTTTTAAACAACAACAAGAAAATAAAGCAAAACAAACACAATCTAAACGATTGAAACACCCTGTACGAAGAAGCATTACTAAGCATTTTTATAGGTCAGTATAAAAAGAACAACAAATTAAAATACTCGGGGAAAATCCATTCAAGCGACAACGTTTCACTGTTTCGTTGTTGTTGTTGTTGTCGTTGTTCTTGCTGATGTAATTGTTGCAAATGACAACCATAAAAAAGACCAACCAACGTCAAGACAAAAAAAAAAAAAAGGCAAACAACAAATAACAGAACTCGTAATCCTTTGAAACTATGTTCAAAACAAACAACAACAACAACAAATAATAAAAACGGAAAAAGCAACACAAGTCATTTGGGAAAAATGGTGTTTGCGTTGCGTTGGCGTTAACGTTGGCGTTGGCGTTGCAATCAACAACAGAACACCATCTACTTGTACAAAAACAACAACAACAACAACAATGAGAACAACAACGAAAACAACAACAGCATCGCCACCACAGGACGTGAATGAATCTTTTCGGGCAGACCGACGAACAGCCGACAAGAATTTCGTGTGGGCAGATGACGGTGAGGCTGGTGGCCGGGGGGGAAGCGGGGGGGGGAGGGGATGGTGTGTAAAATGCGTAACAGGTTGACGTCATTCTTACAACAACAACGCCATTCCAACTACAACTACAGCCACCATAATCATCATCGCCATTATAATTGTTACTTTTATTATCATCATCGGAAGCACAGCAGCGTCAACAAAAGCAACAACAAAAATAACATCGAATCAATTTAGAATAGTAATCGAAATTATGACTATGAAAATCAACATTATTACATATAATCACAATCAAAATCATTTTTAGGATCAGCAACATAATTAAAACAATTCAATTCCAGTCCATAATTTTCACTATCATCATCATTATCATTATACATATCGACATCATCACAATCACCATTACAATTTTTTATCATTAATAAATTTATTAATACCTCTAATTAATCGTAATAATAGCAGCAACAAGGAAACCAATAATAAACATAAATAACAATAACAATGTAACAATGTAAACATAACAACAACAAAAGCCGCAACATTATTGTAAAAAAATCAATCGTCAATTATTACTTTCTTCATTAATTCATTTTCTCATTAATTCATTTCTTGAGTTCATTAATTTTTTCATTAATTCTTTCTTCATTAATTCATTTCTTCATTCATACCTTTCTTGATTTCATTCATTTCTTCATTAATTCGTTTCTTGATTTCATTCATTTCTTTACTAATTCATTTTCTCATTTCTTCATTAATTCATTTCTTGATTTCATTAATTTCTTCATTAATTAATTTTTTCACTCATTCATTTCTTCATTGATTCATTTCATCATTAATTCATTTCTTGATTTCATTCATTTCTTCATTTCTTCATTCATTCATTTCTTCATTAATTCATTTCTTGATTTCATTCATTTCTTCATTAATTCATTTCTTCATTAATTCATTTCTTGATTTCATTCATTTCTTCATTAATTCATTTCTTCATTAATTCATTTCTTGATTTCATTCATTTCTTCACTAATTCATTTTTTCTTTTCTTCATTAATTCGCTTCTTTATTTCATTCATTTCTTAATTTCTTCATTCATTCATTTCTTGATTTCATTAATTTCTTCATTAATTCATTTCTGCATTAATTCGTTTCTTGATTTCATTCATTTATTCATTTCTTGATTTCATTCATTTCTTCACTAATTCATTTTTTCACTCATTCATTTCTTCATTGATTCATTTCATCATTAATTCATTTCTTGATTTCATTCATTTCTTCATTAATTCATTTCTTCATTTATTCGTTCATTCCTTTCCTTAAGCACTCATTCATTCATTCTCCTTTTCATTGATTTCCTCTTTCTCCATTCATTTATTTCTGTATTGCCCTCCTTCCTTCCTTCCACCCCCCCCCCCCCCCCCCCTCCTCCCTCACCATTACTCTGCCTTCCTTTATTCATTCATTAAATTTCGAAAACTTTTTGAGATGCTGTGCCACGGAATGATTATGATAAACAGCAGGAAATAAATGGCATCGTGTTTGTGTGTGTGTGTGTGTGTGTGTAGAAGTGGATGCAGAGCAGTGTGTTAAGATAACAGCGGGCTGTTCGGGGTTGAAATTCTCATATAATCTTAAGACTTAGACACTATCTACAGCAATGTTTTTTGAAAGATGAAGTGAGGGAGTGTCAAAAGAGGGGTGGGGCAAAGAGATAGTTGGTGGATGAGTGGAGGGGGGGAGTATTGCTACAACAATAACGTGTTGTTAGCAACAGCCAACAATGAACCAGTTGTGGCAATAAGAACAACAACAACAACATGAACAGCAACAACAACAACAACAACAACAACATGAACAACAATAATAGGATGTGGGTGACGACGATATGACGCCGAGGTAAACGCAAAAAACACTAAAAATAAAAATAAAACGACAAAATAAATAAAGAAAAGAAAAGCCACTACAAAATAAATAGCAACAACAACAAGAGTACAAAAACAAATCCACAAAAGAACATGCTTCAGAACATGAAGAACGTGTTGCCAGATTGTAAAAGTTCAATAATTGTTATAAGCGTCTAACAAACCAGTTGAAGGATGTCCCTGTACATGAGTGTGTGTGCGTGTGTGTGTGTGTATTTCTATCATAGTATTTCTCTTGTATTTATTGTTGGTACCTTTTTTTCTTTGTTTCTGTTTTTGTTTTAAATTTATAATTTTTTATTTTGAATTGCAAATGATCAAAAATTAATTGTGGTTTTTTTTTATCTTCTCTTTTTTCAGGTAAGTCTCAAGATTTGAAAGCACATAGAAACAAAAGCATAGAAAACTTGGCAAATAAAAGGTACTCCTCAAATCAATCCTCAAACAATGGTACTCAAATGGTACTCAAATAGTACTCAACTAGTATTGAAGTAGTTTTGCAATAGTTTTGAAATAGTAACTAAAGACAAAAAAAAATTCCAATTGAAATTCCAATGGAAAAAACCAATCGAAGGAGCAAATAAATTACAAAACAAATACAATATGTAAATAAATAAAAATTTGAAGATATGTAAAAGATCAGGTTCACGATGAGTCATCGTCATCATCTTCATCATCATCGTCATCATCGTCAAGTTGATGTGAAATCCGCGTCTCCATCATCAACATAAAATAATATTTTGTCGTCTTTATCTTTGTTTTTATACAATATATTGTTTGTTTTTTTTTTTTTTGGTTAATTTGAATTTTTTATTGCTTTTTTAATAACATTTTTTATTGTTTATTTTATTATTTAAAATATTAATGTTTTGATTTTTATTATTTATTAAATTGTGTGAAAATTAATACTAAATGCAGAATTAATTGATAATAATACGCTTTTGGATACGGTTTTTATGTTGTCTGCACTGCTGACGCTAGCAGAAGCAGAAGCCGCAGCAGAAGCAGAAGCAGAAGCAGAAGCATTGAGTTGACGACGCAGAGCGCAGTAAAAATGAATCGTATTTCTTTTGTGACACATATTAGTCGCTGGTGTTTGTGTTGTTGTAGTCACGATTAAATTAAATTCATGCATTCACCCATTCATCCATCCATCCAGCCGTTTATTCATTCATCTATCCATCAATTACAGAAGTTGTTGATGTCGTCAATCACGTCATTTGTATGCAAGCTGAAAAATCGTACGCGGTGACTGCATGTGAGTAAATAAACTGAATGAAAACAACAACAACAACAAAAGGAAGAAGCAGCAGATAACAACAATAACAAAATAACAACAATAGTAACAACAAACAAACATCTTAATAATCCAGCACAATTATTTATTTAGAGCACTTTTTTCACACACTTCCTTAGTTTGTTTCTCTCTTTTTTTATCTCTCTTTTTTATCAACTCTCTCTCACTCTCTCTCTCTCATCATTCATTTATTTATTTTTTGTTTTTAATGATTAACTTTCAACGATACAATTTTTTAGTAAATCTATATTAGTTCCTTAAAGAAAAGAGATTTAATTACACATTTAATTAAGTTTACGTGTTCAAAAAAACAATAGTAGAAATTACAACAACATCAAATGATAACAACAAAAAAACAACAACAACAACAACAACAACGAAATGCAACAGCTATTTAAAGTCTAATAACATGGCACTTGATTTAAATTGATCACCTTTTTTAAGCTGCCACCAAGTATTTTTTTTTTCCACGTAATTTTTTCGTTTTTTTGGCGTTGGAGAAATCAAAAAACAACAACAACAGAAAAACAAACAAATTAAAGACAAAAAAAAAAAGAAAGAAAATTAACCCAGTTTTTCTATTGAACAGATTTTTATGGGTTTTTCATGTATCTAATGTTTCATGTTGTTGTTGTTGTTACCAATAAAATTCAGCAGAATTCTTCAAAAATCGTTAAGTTTGAAAATAAATTTAATATTTCAGGTATTTGAATTTCTATACATAATATTTTACTTCTAATTTTTTATTTTTATTTTCTTTGATTTTTTTATTTTTTAATTTTATTTGTTAATTTTTTTAAAATTTTTTTTTTTTTGTTTTTTTGTAATTAATCACCCCCAATTCAATCAAAGGCGTGTATATTATAATGAAAACATGTTTTAAAACAACAAATGCAAAAAAACTCATTTAATTTAAGGACAGTCAGTTTGTCAATCTGTCAATTAGGCTGTTTATTATTCTGTCACTCTGTTAGTTTGTTAATCGGTCATTCTGTCAGTTTTACGTTCGTCATTTGATTAAAACATTTTTTTTAAATGAATTTTTTCTTCGGACAGTAAAAAAATAACATAAAACAAGGCAATTTTTTTTTATTTAATTTCGAAATAATTGCCTGTTGTTGCTGTTGTTGTTGCTACCGCTGTTGAAATACATTTTTTCCTTTCACCTTCACCAGGTGTTGGCTTGAAGCTGTTTTACATCATCTGAGATTTTCTCTTTTTACGCTTTTCTTTCCTTGATTGGTTTTGTTTTGTTTTTGTTTTTGTTTTTTTTTTTTTTTGTATACTTTATAATTTTTCTGTTGGTTTATAATTTTTCTGCTCAGTTGTTTTCCCTATTTTTTCTTCACTTTTTCTTAATTTTTATTGCCTTTTCAATAACCATGTTTTTCTATTTTCTGCCACTTGCTCCTAAATTTTTTTTCTATATTTTTTCCTGTATTCTTTTTTTCATCATTATCTACAATAGTTAAGTATTAAGTGTTAATGTAAAAGACTTCAAATTTTTCTATCCGGTTATCGTATAATTTATTGCATTTTTTGCTTCTTTTATTTTATCCACTCACTCTTTCTCACTCTCAATCTCCCCTCACTCTTTCTCACTCTATCTCTTTCACTCCCCTTCTCTCTGCTGCTCTTCGCTTTCATTCATTCACATTGTAATGAATACCACTATTTTTTCCTATTTTGTTTCTTTATTTTTTTCTTGGTTGGTACCACTTTTTTAACCATTTTTTGTTTGTTGGTTCGCATGATTCCGAGTTCGTTTACCTTTTCGAATACCGATTTTTTTCAATTTCTTTCATTTTTGGTTTTCTTATTTCGTTAGGTTGCTTTGAGGTTTTGAATGGTGTTTTAAAAATTTATTTTTGTTTTACTTGTTGCTTCGCTTGTGTTTTTTTTTTTTTCAATATAAGGAAGAAGCGAGTTTTTTATTGTATTATTGTTTTATTATTATTAAATGCTTGCTCTGTTGCTTTGATGGCTGGTTTTCTCATTCTTCTTCTCCTCCTTGTATTGTTGTTGTTTTAACTGGATTAATATACTTTTTGTTGTTGTCTTTAAATCACGTGCGAAGGCTATTTTTTATTTTTTTTTTTTTATTTTATTGAATCAAAGTGTAAAAATTTCATTTCACTGAATAAAGAATTTTTTTCCTTTACATTTCGAAAGATTCCAATTTTTTTCGAGTTCAAGGATTTTATCGTTCATTAGAAATCGTTTAAAAGCAAATTTAAATTCCAATAAAAAAGAAGCTAAAAATAATTAAATTGAAGTTGCAAAAAAATTACGGTTTCGATCGAAAAAAAAAGAAATGATAAAATTTGACGCTTCGAGTTTTCGGTGTTGAAGACAAGAAATTAAAAATTTCATTTACCCTGGATTTAAATATGAAAAGTTTTCATTAAAAAAGAGTTTCTTTAATGAAATTTCAAGAATCAATTTAATTTTTTTTTTCTTTTTTTCCCTATCTCTTTGATATTAATTTAAAACCCACAAAATATTACTTAATTTAATAAAAGCTCTTGTGTTGGTATATTTTTGGTTGTTTTTTAAATTTCCATTTTAATTTTAATACAGTTTTTCTTGTCTTTTTTTTAACCTTTTTTTTTGTTTCAAAAACAATGATTAATGTTGTAAAATTAAATAAGAAAATGTTTCTGTTATTTTTAATATATTAATTTATGCTTTTGATTTGGGTTTTAAATAAAATTTCGACTCGTTTTCTTTGGTTTTTTTCTATTGTCGGACTCGTATTTGTTGTAATATTTTTTGGAGATAAAAAAAACAAAAACAAAACAAATTCATAAACACTACAAATTACAACAACACCATCGGCATGAGAAATGAAACCTAATAAATAATAATACAGCGCAATCAATAAAAATAAAGAAAAACACTAAAAAAGTAAAAAAAATGATAATGAATTACAAATCAAAAATAATAAATCACAAATAAAAAGTAATAAATTTAAACTTTTAACTTTTAAACTTTCAATTTTCGATTTTCAACTTTCACAGAAATACATAATTTTCACAATTTACATAAATGCATATAATTTCTCAATCGTTTTCTTTTTGATTTCAAAGCATTTCCAAACGGATTCTTATTATAATAAATTATATTAATTAGCAGACATGGAACATATATTAAAAATAAATAATAAATCAATACGATTAAATGAATGATTATCGTTAAAAGAAAATATTAAACGATGTCATTTTACACTGTTGCACAATATTTTCCTCCAATCAAAGCATTTATTATGGTTTCTCGATGTTGTTTTTTAATGTTAGTTAATGATAAAGATTGAGGTTAAATCATTTTAATAATCATCCTGCGAAACGACATTTTTTACATGCTTATTTATTTATCTATTTTTAGTATTTTAAATATTTAAACATTTTAATTATGTAACATTTAAACCTCGCTTTGATCTTCAACGCTTCATTTTCAGGTGGTTTTTTTTGTTCTTGTTTCTTTGATTGCTTTCGTCCGTTTTTATCGCTTCGACTTTATTACGTTCGGTAAATTTTGTTTGTTTTTTCTGTGCTTTACTTTGGCTTTGATGCACTGACTTTATGACGTTGTGGAGCTTTGATCTTTTCTCATTTTGACCTATTGTCTTTTTTCTCGATCAGCTTCAAATGAAATCGAATTCTTGTCAGTACCCACTCTGTACCCCTTCTTGCTGTAACCCCCAGACCCACCCCCCCCCCCCCCCCCCCCTCCCACCAGCCACTCTGCACTCTTCCTTTTCGTATTTCGCCAAACCAACCAAATTTTCACATAATTGAAAAAGGAAAATTTTTTTAAGAGAAAAAAACATTGCCAATTAAAAAACATGGCACGAAACTACATAGTTTATAGCATTTTTTTTATTATTCCAAACTAATTCTATTCTATGGATCATTATTTTTATCACTAATTTTCTTTTGAAGGTTTTTTTAAAATGATGTTTTTGTTTTTTAATTTTTTTAAAATGCTATAAAAACAATACACAAAAGAAATAAACTAGAAGTGAAAGAAAAAGAAAACAAAAGAGCCAAAAATAGAAGAAGAAGAGTTAAGGAAAGGACGAAGAAGAAGAAGAATTAGGAGTTGTTACCAAGTAAAGCAAAAAGAAAACTATTCTTGTGTACAACAAAAAATGGTCAAACAAGGTTATTCACCTGTTGTTGGTATGACGAAACACAGAAAAAAAACCAAAAAACAAAAAAAAAAACACACCGAAAAAACAACTAAGAGAACCCAAAACAAAAAAAGAACAACAAAAACACCAACCAAACCAAAAAAACACTCAATAAATATGAAGGACAGAACGAAACAAAAGACGAATAGTTATCAAAACCAAGCTGAGGATTGAAAGAAGTCGCCGAAGTAGAAGAAAACATATAAAAAAAAGCAAGAAGAAGAAGACGACGTCGAGGCAGGTAAAAAACCAGGCTTCTTGGGGTTGTTTAACTTTAACTTAAGGTTAAACGGTTTACGAGACTTTTTTGTTAACACATTCCATTCATTTGGAATCGGAAAAAAAATTTGGCCAACATTTTATAGTTAAACGCATGAGCGATGAATTTGGATTTCCTTTAAAAAGGTTCACACATCGTAGTTTCGAGATGGAGAAGTGGAGAAGAAGAAGAAACGTTAGTAGTAAAAGAAAATCCATAGAACAATGGTATTTATTATCAAGTATGTAATTACAAAAACAAAAATAAACACAGAATATAGCAGAAGAAGAAGAAGAAGAAGAAGAAATGAAAAAATCCGAAATTTCAACCATAAGAAAACTGAGAATCTGGTGATCAAAAAAGAATTCTAATACAAATTATATTCTAATACTATTATTTATGTCTATCTAAAGGGTGGGCCATCGGCTGGTTTCTGTTTAAAATGTCTTTTCTTTTCGATATGTGCGATTAGAACATATTAAAAAGAAACTGATCGATGGCCCGCTTATACATACATATGTATGTATTGTATACATCACCCTCGATGGGTATTTCACTTTGTTTTTCCATTTGTAACGCACTGAAAGAGGCGTGGCAGATGTGGGAAAAGTATATGTGTGTATTCTTGATCAGTACGGAGTGGAAAATAACAAATCGACTGGTCGAGAGAACGAAGAATAGTAATAATAGGAAAACCTAGAAAACACCTCCTCCGAATCGCCTCGCCTCACCACCCCTCATTTCCCATCCTACTTCCTCTCCTTTTCAGACGATTTTCCCCCCTACATTTTCAAGTCGTTCTCGCTGACATTTTTATTATTATTATATTTAATGGTCACATGGTTATTTAATCAATAACGCCTTCGGTGCTGAGTTCCTCTGATAACCGACTCAAAAAAAAACAACTCAGAGTTCAGATTCAGATACAGATACAGTCGCAAACAGATTTTGATATACAATATTAAACTCAATAAATTTCATAGCATTTTGTTTTTTTTCTCTTATCTTGGGTTATTTTTCTTAAAATCAAATTGAAACAAAAACAAAAAAGGAAGGAAAACGAAACTACAAGAGTTTGTATTGATACTGAAACATGTTGCGGTGGGTAAAATAAGAAAAAGTACGAAATATTAATAATAATTGAAAAAAATATAAATGTAATAAAATAGATACAATTATAATCTCAATTTATTATTATATGGTGTAAAATAAGACTTTTTTTTTTTATTATTCTTATATGATTGATTAATTATTAGCTTTTAAATACATATAATAGATAATTTAATTGAGGCAACTATTTTTAAATAGTATATTAAATACTATATTAAATATGTATTAAATCAATATGAGAAAAAAAGAACACAACACTTTTAATTTGAACTTAATTTTTAAAAAAGATGAATAAAAATTCAAGGGAAGCACATCATAATCAAAGTTTATATATTCTATAATCTGATTTAATAGAATCCCAATCAATTTGTTTGCTTGAAGCCACTGCATCACTCCACCACGAAATTCAACTCCACCTCCACCTCCACCTCCTCTCCTCTCCTCTCCTTTGCTCTCCTCTCCTTTCCTCTCCTCTCCTCACCTCTTCTCTCCTCTCATCTTCCAGCTACGGTTTTTAATGTTCAATTATCGGCGAGATAACGATTATTTTGAGCGGATTACTTAACTTTTAATCAACAGCAACAAGAAACACACACAACACAGACAACAACAATTCAAATAACAACAACAATAACAACAATTCAAATAACAACAACAACAATAATAGCAGCGCCAGCAGAAGCTCCACGCTTTAAATCCATTCTGTACGCTTTGAAAACTTGATAAAATTGTCCGTGAGCTTAAAATGCAGTCGCAGTCAGAAGAAGAACTAGAAGAAGAAGAAGAAGAAGAAGAAGAAGAAGAAGAAGGACAAGAAAAAATCAGAGCTTTTGTTTAGAAAAAACCTGTAAGCTGCTGTTGCTGGTGGAATCGATAACGATTAGCGTTGTCAATAGATTATGTAATGCGAGATGAGATTTGACGAAACAAAACAAAACAAAACAAAACAGAACGAAACAAAACGGAACAAAACAGAACAAAAGAATAAGAAAAACATTAAAATGAAGAAGTATAGAAAACTACAAGCAGTTTTTTTTTTTAAGTATTAAACAACAAACAACGTTTAACACTTCTGTCATCGAAAGCGGTCTGGCCGGACCCAACCCCGTCTTTTAACCGTTATGTGTGTGTCAAGTAGCTGTTTCTTCTTCGATCTTCTAGATGAGCAATTAAATGTAGTAAAAAAACGAGGTTTGTCCTTGATTTTGAGACAAGACTCGTTCCCAAACTGCAAAATGCCTGAACTTCCCGTGAATATTTTAGCCTCCTTTTGAATTCCTTGAAGGGTCATCTTGTTGCCACACAAGCTGTAGAGAGATTACAAAATCCCCATGGACATTGAGGAAGTTCTCTATGGGAAATGGTATTGAAACATTTTATGTAGCACCAGATCCCGAGAGATTTCCTTAGTGTGTCCCTTATGAATGTCACACTTGTCATAATCACTGGACGCTGATTGGACGATTCGTGGCATGTGACATGCGCCAACCAATCAGCGTGCATGATGCACGCATCGCGATGGCAAGTGTGACATCGGCCTAATAGAGGTATAAAATAAGAATCAGCCTCCCGGTTGACAACTGTACCAGGTTGATGGGTGTCCGGATAAGCGAGGACTGTATTATGTAAGAAATAAAAAAATAAATAAATGGGAAATGAGTTCTTGACCAAAGATAAGAACAAAAGGATGAGAGTGAAAACGAAAAAAAGAAGACGTATTGAAAAGAAAACGAAGAAGAACAGAGGAAGAAAGGGAAAAGATGAAGAAACTAGATGAAGAGACTAAAACCTATGAATAAGAAAAATAATAGCAATAAGAAGGAAAACATAAAGAAAACAATTAAACCGGAAAATAAGCGAAAATAATAAGTATAAAGAAGAAGACGAAAAAGAAGCTTAAGTAAACGTCAAATGAGTGAATGACCGATCTAATATTAGATTCTGTCTACGATGTTGTTGTGTTTATTGTCTTTGTTGAATGCATAAATTATTAACAACAACAACAGCGTCTACGAGTATATACATATAAATACCATATATTGGCCATACTCTGGTTTTGCTGCCTTTGCTTCTGCATAAATAGCAGCAGCGAAAATATTATGCACTAAAAATAACAACAACAACGTTCAAGCAACAATCAAAGCACAACAAATACAAATAATAATAACAAAATCAAATAGAAAGAACAACAAGAGACCACTGCATATGAATGCTGCTGCTGCTGCTGCTGCTGCTGCTGTTGCTGCTGCTGATGTTGCTAATGCCTTTGAAGCCGCGCGAAAAGAAGCAGCAAAAAAGGAACAACAAAAAAACAACAACAACTCGCAGTTACACTTGCGCAAAAATGTGTGCAAAGATGAATGAACGGAATCGTAAACACGCGACGTTGTGTTGCTATTAATAGCATTAGTTTAAGAAGAAGAAGAAGAAGAAGAAGAAGAAGAGAAACAAAGTGACGAAGAAGACGAAGACGAATACGAAGTAGATGATAATAACAACAACAACAACAACACAAACAAACATGAAAGGATCCATATATTTATTAATAACAATGCAAATATAAGCACATAGAAAATTTCTCAACAGGAGGAAAGCTGATTGCAATAATTGAGTTTCTGATAAACAACAACAAGGAGAACAACAACAACAACAACAACAGGAAGAGTAAGATTAACCACATACAGTGCACTCGCGAAACGGCGAACTAATAAAAACCGAGCACCTGGTGTTCACATTTGCGAGATGATTCACACTTTAAATTGTGGGAAGTTACTACGGAAGCTTCATTATCTGACCGCAGAAGGAAATCTTATGGTTAAATATATAATATTTTATGGTTAAAATTATTAAAAGCAATAAAAAAGTAATAAAAATTAATTTTTCCTCCAGAATACAAATTAAGAGTTCCACAAATTGTAGGTTTCGCCACGACATACTCTTGTGATAAGCCTTTAATACTGCAGCCACTTCTTCAGTGCTCCTCAAGTGCTCCAAAATGTCTGGTCTATCTTTTTAAGTTCGAAAGTTTGGCTTTGTTACTCACATGATCCGTTTTACAGCGAATGTTGTAGCTTTACACCTCTATTAACAGTGATTGTATACCTCTATTATCCGTAAAGCACATGAATGGATGTGTTTGTTTTATTTACTCAAAGGAAAATTCAAAGCTAAAGAAAAGAGAGCGCGGTCGCGAGCAACCCGAATAATCGAGGTTCAACTGTAAATACAAAGTTGGACACTGAGATGGCTGAAATGAACCCTGAGATGGCTGAAATGAACACAGAGATGGCTAAAATGAACACAGAGATGGCTGAAATGAACCCTGAGATGGCTGAAATGAACACAGAGGTGACTGAAATGAACTCAAACAAGACTGAAATGAACCCTGAGATGAAATGAAACCAGAGATGACTGAAATGAACACAGTGATGGCTGAAATGAACACAGTGATGGCTGAAATTAATCCTACGATGGCTGAAATGAACACAGTGATGGCTGAAATGAATCCTACGATGGCTGAAATGAACACAGAGATGGTTGAAATAAACCCTGAGATGGCTGAAATGAACACAGAGATGGCTGAAAAGGGGAAAGAATAGAAAATAAACGGGGGTATTACCCTAAATTACAACACAATGTATGATAAACGAATGCAAGCTTCTCAGGAATGTTGTACGCGTTACTGCGCTTTCCTGTTCTGGTCACCTTTGAGAGTAGTCAATGGAAAAATAGTGGTTCACCTCACTACATGTTCACCTTAGCGAATGTTCACCTAACTGGATCTTCGCCGCTCGCGAGTCCGCTGCGTCAACACAACGTTTGACGTTTAATGAATGTTGTTATGTTAATCTTTACATTATAATTATTAATCATGTAGTACGTGTTGTTATTTTGCATTTAAATTTTGTTATTATTAGTTAATTCATTTCGCACTTTTGGTTAATTTAATAGACAAACTTAATGCAATGAATGGTCTCTTGTTGCACTTTCTTTATTTATCGGAATACTTTTGAGCACTGTATTGGTTTTTAAAATTTGCTGAACTCTGCTAAGAAACAAGATATTTTTGTAAAATTTCAAAAACACCACAGCAAAAACGTTATTAAAGACCACCGAAAAAATCCAGATTTATTGACTGACTCAGGTAAATCAACAACGATACGATTTTTATAGCCATAATAACCATAAAAAAACACCAAAAAAAATGCGTGTAACGCACAAAAAAAAATTTTGTAAATAAACAACAACAACAACGACAACAACAAACAAAGCAAACAAAAGAAACCAGAAAAAAGAGTGCGATTTTCGCATGATGTCGAAGAGTCAATGACTGTTGACAGTATTTGTTGTTGTTGTTGTTTTCGTTTTCGGTGTTGCCAACACTCACCCCAACTAGAACAACAACAACAACAACGAAAAAATATTGGAAAAAAACCAAACAAAAGCAAATTAAAGAACAAAAAAAGCCATCGTAAACAATTTCTTAAAAATGTTGAAAAATATGTAAAAATTCATTAAATGCTGAATAATAATAAATGCTGAATAATAAAAACAACAACAACAACAAGAATAAAGAAATAACAAAAAGAATTACTAGAAAAATGTCGAAAAGTAAAGATTCACAACCTCAGCAAGATTTGAGACGGAGTAAACGAGGAAAACGAAAGAAAGAAGGAAGAATTTATTGAAATATGAATGAAATAAATATACATAAACTTTTAAATAATATAACTTCTATAATAATAAAAAAGAAATAATTAAATGTTGTTCTTAATCAATAAAATAAAATAAAATACAATAATGGGGGAAAACTATGAAATGCAATTAGAAAAATGATGTCATTTGAGTAAATCAAATTCTGAAAACAACAACAGCAACTACAGTAACAACAACAGCATCAGAAGCGGCAGCAGCAGCAGTAACTCGCCGTCGCCGATGATAATAAATGACATGATTTCGCCTCGATTTCCGATAAAACTTCCGTCCGATTTTCCATGGCTTCTCACGCAGCTCAGCAGCGGCGTTTCTTTGCCAACGAAGGAATCTAGCCGCACCGACACCGGCAGCGACGGCGACTGCGACTGCGACTGTGATTGTGATTGCTTCTCACTCGCTCACGTAACGCATTTTAATTTGATTGTCATAAAATTCTTAATTTAAGCAGTTATCGCTTGACAACAACAACAACAACAACAACAACAACTAGAAAAACAACAACATTACTGAAATATTAACAATAGCAACAAGAACAAGAACAACAGCCGGAACAAGAAGAACAATTTTGGGACAATACTTTTGAGTGTGAGTCAGTCAAGATTTAACAACAACAACAACAACAACAACAACAACTCAATCTAACTACACATCATACGAAAATAGTGAGTGTTTGTTGTTGTTGTTGTTGTTGTTTTTTAAAAGCAACACAACAACTGAAGCCATTTTTAGATGGTTTTTAATCTGCTAAAAATAATCGTCATTTTTTTGTTTAAACATTCAATCGTTTGTTCGTGTTGTTGTTGTTGTTGTTGTTTTGAAGAGAACCGGAATTGTTAAAAAAAAAAAAAAAAATAAAAATACATACTTAGGTATGTACTTATGTATGTATGTATGTATATTTAAATGCCAACAAGAATATAAAAACGCCGGTCCGGTTGACGCATTTCATCCAACAACAAGTCCAACAACAACAATAGCGGCAACAGGAACAACGGCGAAAAAAAACCAACCACCACCTGAAGTAACGTTATTTTGACAAATTATATATACAATTAATTGATAGACGAAAGTGGGACGTGTTTGGAATTTTTGATAAAAAAAACCAACGAAATAACAATTTAAATCTATTCAGTTTTTTTTCTATTTTCGGTTTTAAAAACTGACAAATTTTTTTTACTTAAAAGTACTAAAATAAAAATTCTAATTTTTCAATGACGAAATTTCAAAAACGTATTGTTTTATTTAATTTATAGATTAGAGTAGCTGTCGATAAATTTCAATCTATCATTTCAAGCACTTTGAAAGGTTTTTTTTAGAAATAAAGAAAATTAATTAAAAATTGTTACTCGTTTTCATTACAAATCGGAAATTGAACGATAGATAACATCAATAAAACTGATAAGAAATCGAGACTATAAAAGAAAAGAAAAAAAAAAAGAAATAAGAATTTAAAAATTAAATAAAGAGAAAAAAAATAATATACAAAAAAGTGACTAAAATTCATTAATAATAGAAAACTACAGAGTCAAACATGAATGATATCAAAACCTCTCTCTTTCTCTTTTTCTCTCTCTCTCTCTCTCTCTCTCTCTCTTTCTCTCCTTCTTGCAATATATAAAAATAATCATTTTTATCATTAAAAAAGTAACGAATTTTTTCCATTAAAAATTTGTACCGATAAAGATGCTTACTTATCGTTGAAAACAAACAAAAAACCACGCAAGAAAAGCATCGACAAAATTTTAGAAAAAAGAAAAAAAAAATTACCCTTCAAATTCGCGGAAGCGTGAAATTTAATAGTAATTTTTTTTCCAACATTAAATAATGATTGTACAACAACAACAACTACGACTACGACTACTAAAATAACAAACGGTAAAAAACCCGTTTCATTCACACTTTTTTTTAATGAGTAACTTTGTTTTCTACTTATCTACTTCATTATCATCAATCTATTGAATTCTTTTTTTTTTTTTTTTTTTTTGTTGCTCTAGATAAAAAACAGTTTTATGAATTATAAAGTGTTTTTATTAGTATATAGAAAATTAGAGCAATTAGCCAACAACAACAGAAATAACAACACTTTTAATCAGTTTCGAACTTTTTTTTCTAAATGATTTGGCTTCATTTTACACAATAATAATCAAATGTAACGCAAACATCATTTTTAATTGAGAACTTGAACAAAGAAAAGAGAACCGCAAAAAGGCTGGTCACTCTAATTGGAGTAGAATTAGAGGCACGAGCTCACCTAATGGCTGTATGAGTGACTGGTAGACGAGCTGAATGAAGATGGATGATGAAGCTGAATAGTGAAGCTGAATTAAGGGGCGGAATTAAGGAGCTGAATTAAGGAGCTGAATGAAAAACTTGCAGTTCGGATGACTGACTGACTCCATTAGGATGGCTGAACAACCGGCTGAATAACTGTCTGAATGGCTGACTGAATGACTGTCTGAATGGCTGTCTGAGTAGATGACTGGCTGAATTACAGACTGAATTAACGACTGTAAATGATAGACTATGTAACTAAAGAAGCTGAAGTGCTGAATGAAAAACTAGCTGGCTGAATTAAGGTGGCAAATGGATAAGAATAACTGGCTGAATGGCTGCCTAACGACTCGCTGGCTGAATGAATGCCTGGCTGAATAAATGACTGACTGAATGACTGCCTAAACGACTGGCTGAATAAATGACTGTATGAGTTGCTTACTGAATGACTTGCTTGAATGGCTGAATGCCTGGCTGAATTACTCCCCGTCATCAGCAGCATCAGAACAACAACTTTTCCAAGCTTTCAGCCGGATGCTGCACGCAACAGCAGGTGTCACCAACACATCTATTGTCAAAGCCAGCTGCCAGCTGCGACCAACGCACGACGAACGGAGCCTGTGGCACGGTCAGCGAGCGCTACAGCCAGCCAGCCAGCACGTGGAAAGCTGACGCAAACAAAAACAAAACAAAAAAACAATCAAACATCCAAGAATACGTGCATTAAAACAACAGCAAAAACATTACATGACATGCAATCGACTTTGCGGTGATTCCCAGCAACATCAACGAACACGACAATGACAACAACAACAACAACAACGAACACGACAACAACAACAACAAAACAGTAATAAAAGAATGGAAAAAAGAGAAAAGAAGAAAGAAAACAACTTTTGCTAGAAAGCAGGGGGAGGAGTTGAGGAGAAGGAATGAAGTGTAGCGGAGTGGGCGGAATGTGGGCGTGCGTGCGTGCGGTGGAGGTCGTGACGATCTCTCTGAAGGCAAGCGAAGAAAAAAAATTCATTCACGAATTCGCGCGATCATTCAGTTTAGTGAAGATCTATTAAAGTGTGCGAAGCTCTCTGGTGGCGGGGGAGAGGGACAGACGCAGGTGAGCGCATCGCCAGACAGCGAGACAGATAAATGAAGGGACGGGCAGAGTGCAGGACGGAAGGACAGACGGACTATTGTCAGAGTTTTTAGAGTTAACAAAATTATAGACAAACTTATCGTGAAGAGAGAGAGACAGAAAGAGACAGAAAGAGAGGGAGAAAGCGCGATTGAGTGAGGAAGAAGGCGAGTGTAGAGATGTACTCAGGGAGTCAGAGTGACGTTTTATCATTCTCACTCGCTCTCGCTATCTCTCGCCTTCTCTCTCAATCACAACTTGCTCTCTCCATCCTTTTCAATTTCTGCGATTCAGGAAAGAAGATTCATTAACTTTTATAACAGGCTTCAATTTAATTGCTTTTCTTGTTTTAACAACAGCAACAACAACCGCAGAAACAACAACAATAACAGAACACAACAAAAGCAATAATAGAACATCACGTAATAAAACCTTACAAATGATTTAGTGAAGCCAAATGTCAACAACATATAAGTATTGACAACAACAACAAATGCAAATGCAAATGCAAATACAAACAACAACAACAAAAACAGCCACAACAATATTAACATCATCACAAGAACATCGACTTTAAGAGCACGAGCGACATCGTCAAATACCAAAAAAAAAAAACAATGCAAACACAAAGAACGACAACAACAACAACAATATACGTGAGTGTGTGTGTGTGTGTGTAGCCGTGGTTTACTGACAGCATCTTGTTAAAAACATACTCCGTCTACCTCCTTCACTCGTCCTGTCATCCTGTCTTCCTGTCATCCAATCCAAGTCAGCGCCAGGCTGCTTTTGGTCAAAATATCACAATCGGTAAACCAACCCCTCATCATATTTTTAGGTTTTTTCTTTCTTCCTTCTTTTCCTTTCTCCACCTCCTTGTCCTTCTCCTTCTCCTTCTCCTGCTCCTTCTCCTTCTCCTTCTCTTTCTCCTTCACCTTCTCCTTCTCCTTCTTCTTTCCTTCTCCTTCTCCTTCTCCTTCTCCTTTCCTTCTCCTGCTCCTTCTACGTCTTTTATTCGTTCACCTCTTATCATAGAACAGACAAACAACAAAACAAAAACAACTCAACAGCCACTTTTGCCATCTGCAACATTGTATGTTGACAACTTAACGACGATGACAATGTTCTCTAATGTTGATGACGATGACAATGACGATGATGATGATGGCAATAAAAATATAAAATGTAAAACGTGCATTTTTGTGGCCATCAGTTTTTTTTATTTGTTTGCATTGTTGTTGTGAGAGAGCCTGTTGACGTGACTTTACCGTGATGGTTGTTGTTGTTGTTGTTTTTGTTGTTATTAGTGTTATTTCTTTTACTGCTCACTGTTTGTTTCATTGAATGACAACAACGAAACGTTTCTCATATTGGCAAAACATAAAGCAGCAACAACAACAACAATAATAACATCCGTAACATCATCAACAACAACAACAGCAACAACAACATTAACATTAACAATAATTTCAACAACATCAATTCACTTCATGCATTCATGAGAGCCACAAAAGCACTCAAAAATGAATGAGCAACAATCATCATCAAGTCTTGCAACAAACCGGCGCAACAAGTGGCAACATTGTTGTAAATTAAGCTGACCAGATGTTGCCGTGTGTTATTGCTTGTTTTTTATTGCTTCTTCGAATGTTTTTGAGATCCAATTTTTCACGTTCACAATTTTTCCTTCACTTTTATGCGTTTTTCTTTTATTCTTGTATTGTTTTTTGATTTGAAAAACGTTTCTGCTTTTTTTATGTTCTCATGTTTTCACACCTGGTCAGCTTATTTGTTTTATTTTTTTTTTTTTTTTTTTACTTTTCTACTACTTCAGCATGTACGAAGAAGAAGTAATTTAATACGTTTTAAATCAAGATACGCTAACGGAGAACAACACGATTTGTTGTTGTTGTTGCAATTATTTTTACAACTGCACAAAAACGGTGTATAAAAAGTCTAAAAGAGGTTTTGTGTTGAATCTGTGCTTGAAACTGCGGCAATCGTACAGCACGTTTCTAAATCAAGTGACGCAATCATGAAGTCATCATCATTATCATGATCATCACGATCGAGACTCAACACTCTCTGACATTCAGCGGCAACTTCAATTTATTCCAAATCCGTTCCGTTCCGTTCATTCGTTCACTTCATTTAAATACCCTTTGAACTTTACGTTTTAATCTATGGTTAACCTTTAACAAACTCAGGCCAACAACGTAGCTTCTTCGACGTCAAACCGCTGTCAATCACCAACATGCTTGAAGCTACTCGTTTTGCTTTTTCATTCCGCTTGCATCGACTTTCATACTGAATAATTCATCACATAAAGGCACCCACCTACTTCAGGCGAACCACCCTCTTCAATCGAACCGCCCACTTCACCAGCTCCGAGCAGAAGAAATGTCAACCCACTCGAATCAAGCCACCCATCGAATCGCCCATTAAAAACTCACTCGGCTAGAAAACAAACACAGAAACGTTATAAAAATTACCAAAATGTCAGTCAGACGACTATTTGTGGGCGTGAATGCCCCAGTGTTGCCCCGTTAAGGATAATGACACGCTTATGTACCACTCAGAACCAACTTTGTAACGCCTTTCAAAACACGTTACCAACTCAACACAGATGATGGTGACTCTTTAAACAACAGTGAGAGTGTGGAATGAACACTCTGCTGTTAATTCATTCATTCATTCCTAGATGAACACTTTAATCACTAATCTTTTTTTTAATATAAATCTTAAGATTCAAACATTAACAGTTAGTCATTAATTTTTAGAGATGAATCATTTAAAGGATGAACTCTTTATTCATCCGTACTTAAGTTCATTCATTTTGTAATACACCCACCTCCAAAATTTATCCATCTTTTAAAATTATCACTTCTGAATATCAGTTCATTCATATTTAAAAATGAATCTGAAAATGAATCCTTCATGAATGGAGGGGGGCAAAAGGAGAAGAAACCTCTATTTTCTGTTGTGATTATCAGGTAATCCTTTCTTCCCTCTTTCTTTCCTTCCTTTTCTCCTTGAGCGTTATTCTCGGGTGTCTTAAGGAAATTTAACACTAACCTTTCTTTATCTTTATTGTGCCGTCGGCGAGGCTCAAACACACACACTTACGCCATCGATGTGAACCTGCCTCATCATCATTCAATTTATGCAGAGCCTTAAAATTCTTACGTGATACAATCTGACTTTTCATGATTTTTCTCTCTCTCTCTCCCTCTCTATTTCCCTCTCTCTCTCTCTCTCTCTCTCTCTCCCGCTGTTGCGATATGCTTTTTGTTGTTTTTTTCACATTTCCATAAAACGTTGCACGTGTTTAAATTGTGTGATTTATTTTGAACACCAACAAGTTTGACATACTTTTTTTAATCCATAAAAATTTAAAAAAAAAAAAAAAAAACCAACAATAGGTAGGTTAATATATATATGTACATATATATATTTTAGGTAAAGAACTCAGTTATATTATTTCTTATTCTTTTATTTATCTTTATTATCGCATTGTTCCTTTTTTTGACTTTTTTGGTTAATGTGGAAAAAAAGACAAAGAAAGAGACTTCATAAATTAAATTTCAGAGATAACATTGAGATAATGAATTAAATCTGCATTCATAAATTATTCTAATTTCTTTATTCTTCTTCTTCAGCTTTTCACAACTCTGATCTAAAATGTTCATAGTTTATTATTTACATCGTGTATAGGGTGTTTCATGGTCGTTGAGGGGGAACGGGATCAAATTTCGATGGTGTCAAAAACGGACGTTAAAAACGGATGACCAAGATTGATGTAATGTGATCAAAAGTTTAAAATTTATTCATTATTTTTCCATTATTCGAAATTTGTTTAAAACTACAAAATGTCGTAGTTGTTTTCAAAAGTGTTTCGCATTCCTTCCGGAGTGATTCCGAAATTCTGCACTCCGTGCGTCATTCACTGTCATTAAATTATTGCATCTTTTACATAAAAATTAACTACTTTATTCTGAACAGTTTTATAGTTATACTAAAAGAATAAATACTCCTTACCATGTTAATTGCTTAGGAAAACACGTATTCATAGAAGACAAATTTAAAGAAAAACGACTTTTTTTCTTGGTACTTCCTTTCAAGAAAATCAAAACCACAAAATTTGCAATTATTTTAATCATTCCAAATACTTTAATTGAGTTTTTAAATGTTGTTGTTGTTTATGTTGTCGTCGTTGTTGTTTTCATTTTCTACAGAAAAAACCACAAAATTTCAGGTTGTCATGAATACAGCAAAAAAAAACCTGAGAAAACTATGAATTTAACACTCTATTAATTCAGAACCGGGTCCAATTTGAGGAGTTACTCAAGGGTTAAAAAACCTGGTGTTTCTTAAAAGAACAAAAATAATAAAAAAAACCTTTTTTCGTAATGCACTTAAATTAATCTACGAATAGCGCAAATTAAATCAATGCACTAAAGTTTGAGAGCTGAAAAGTGATAAGTTACAAAATTTTAGAGAATTTCGCGGTAAAAATCGTAATTAAGAAAAACAAAAACAGGATTTTTGGAGAAAAAAACGCGTTTCCAAAATAACTTTAAAATCGTAAAATCGAATGTAATTATATTTCGGTTTACAAAAAAAAAAAAAAATAAAATACCATCAATTATATATGTATTTTATACTTTTTGCATTTTTTTTCTATTTTCTTTGGATTTATTTTGCTTTTCAGAAATCACGAAAATCTTGTGAAAACTTTTAAAAAAATCATAAAAACCGTGCTTTCTTTGTACTCTTTTAAACCATAAAAAAGAAACCATTTTTTATCAACATTTCTCTCAGAATCAGAACCATTGTCACTAGAACTCGACCCAGATTTTTATCTTATTTTATTTTATTTTATGTTTGTTTCGTTTTGTTGTGTTGTGTTGTTTTTTTTTTTTGTTTTTTGTAGTTCTTTAAAGTAGAACAGGAAAAAGAAATCGTCGGTTGTTTATCGGAACCATCAAGTTTCAAGTGTATTCGTAACGTGTTACGTTGTTGTGTTACGTTGACGTGCTAATGCTATCATATCATCTGATAGCTGATGACATTTCATAGCTGTCAATTGTTAATGCCATGTTATTGTCAATGATTTATTTATTGCTATTGTTATTTAATTCTTTTCATTTCCTTTGCGATTTCTATATGATTCTTAGTAGTCCGGTGATTCGATTCTGAGTGATTCATGTAACTCATTTATTAGTAATTCTATTAGATGCTTAGTGATTCTGTTGGATTCTTTGTGATACTATTCGATTATTAGTGATTCTTCGCGATTCTTAATGATTTCAATCTATTATTAGTGACTCTATTCGATTCTTAGTGATTATATTCGATTATTAGTAATTCTATTGGATTCGTTACTCGTGACTCGTGCTGATTTATTCGATTCCATTTCCTGCTAATTAATTCTTCCGAAAAACCAACACAAAAAAGCAGGGATTTTAAGCTGTTTATAGCCTCGAAGAGACTTTCGCTAACCTTTGTTTCTTCTTTTTCTCTCTCTCTATCTTCATATCCGTGTCTTTTTCCATTTCTAAAACCTTCAATAAGATATTCCACTAGACTGAAAAATGATTTTCGACCTTCCACAAGACGAATGACTGAAAAATAGACTGACTAACAGACTGGCAAACTGACTGACTGACAGCACTTCTTTCTTCGGGTTTTTCTTCAGTGATTTCGAACCTCTTCATCTTTCGTTAAGATATAATTTTGTTGCTAAATAATTTATTATATTAAATAAAAATTGCTTGTTTTTCCTTTTCCACTAACTTCTAGAATATTAGAAACCACACCATGAAGGTTGTTTTTCCATCAAGTTGCTTACAAAATCACGTTTTTTTTGTTCTGTGGAAATTTTGTTGGTTTTCTTTTGTTTCTGTTGTTGATTTTTCTGAGTTTCTTTGTTGTTGTTGGTTGTTTAATAATATGTAATTTTACTTTTTTATAATAAAAACTAGACTATAAATGGCAATAAAACAAAATAAAACAAAAAAACAACAACAACTCCAATAACTATCAACAGCATAACAGATAATATTTCAGAAGCAGAAGCAGAAAAGAAACAGAAGCAGAAGCAGTAGAAGAAGTAGAAGTAGTGAAGAAGAAGTAGAAGCAGAAAAACGCCTACTTTTTTATGGTTGGCATAAATTTTTCTTGCTTTGTTAACCGTTATTGAGTTTTTATTTTCATTCATAGAAATAAAATATGTATTTGCAGTTTGTTGATTTTTTCACTGCTATCTTTTATTGTTGTCTACTCTTTTGTTGTTAATTTGTTCATTCTTTCATCCGTCTTTTTTTTTCGTGTGCTTTCATTTACATAATTGTTATTACAGCTTTTAATATTCTTTTATATTTAATTTCATTTTTGTTTTTCTTGGGATTTATTGATTCATTTCTTGTTCTTCATGTTTCGATTTCCCTGTATTTCTTTGCCTTTGGAATCTCTATCTTTTCTTCTTCTTGTTCTTTCTTTTGCTAATATACAAAAGTATTTAATTGCAATTATAATTCTAAGATACTAGTTACTAGTATATATATTTTAATACATTTAATTTCAAGTTAAAAGAATGCTTCGTTAAGGTTCGTTGGGTTTTTTGCTCTAAAAAATCACTACAACGGGAAAAAAAGAAAAACACTTGAAAGAATTAAAAATTATAAAAAAGTAGTAATCACAGAGGAGAAGAAGAAGAAAAAAAAAAGAAAAAAGAAGGAAAATAAAGATGAAGCATATTTATTATTTTGCATAAACTTCAAACGGTTCTTGGAACTGTTAACAAACTCATCTGTGACATGTTTATTGAGGAAAAAAGAGCGAGAGAGTGAGGGAGAGAGAGGAGAAGAGAGGAAGGGAGAGAGACACAGGAAGGTAGACGAAAGGAAGAAGAAAAGAAAAGAAACAGTTTTTATATTGCATTATTATTATGTATATTTTACTTATAAACACATATGTACATATACAGTCATGTACCTACATACATATGTAAATTCTGTCCCATGGAAATACATACATATATATATTGACCCATTTTTCATCCATTGCTGAATCTTATAATCATTTTTGTAGTGACCACAACAACAACAGCAACAGAGCTATAATACAGAAGCGAGGCAAACACTATACACTAAATTAATATCAAACGAAATAAATAAATAATAACCATTGATGAACACCATCATGAAAACATGTTTTATTTTACATTTTATTTCATTTCTATCGACAAAAATAATAACTCATTAGAGTCATCGATTTATAAAAGAATAAAAAGGGGAAGAAATAAAATGAAAATAAAAAATAATAATAAAAAATAATAGTTCAATAAATGTAGTTTAATAATAATTAAAAAATTATAAGTAATAAAAAAATAAACAACAACTTCAATTTATAGCTTCTTCATTTATTGCTTATATTATTTTATTATTGATATTCTTCATTGTTCTATTATTTCCCTTAAATTCAAAGTATTTACTTTTTTCATTTTGTACTTTTTTACATCCCTTAATTTTTATTTATATTTCTATTTTTCATGCTATTTTGTGACCTTTTTTAATGCTTTTATTCTTTTATTCATTATTATTTATAGTTTTTTGTGTTGTTTATTGTTAATTAATTTTTATTTGAATTATATTTAAATTATTTTATTATTGAAATTGTGTTTATTAGTATCGAGTTTTGAAAATTTCACCTACAAATCATTTTTTCAATGGTGTCACATGATAAGCAAGGAATGATGACATGAGTCGCCATTTTTAAAGCCATATCAACATTATTTTATTTAAAAAAGAATCTCAATTTCGAAAAATTTAGTGCATATTGTTATTATTATTAAAATGTTTGTCACAAGCATTCTGTTTATAGCACTTTTCAACAACTTTTCACCTTTGAAATTTGGAACAAGGCAAAAAGAGAAAAAAATTTATATTAAAAAAAAAAACAACAAAAAAATCTTAAAAGCGTTTACTTGGAAGTATTACGTAAGGCGCGCGCCGTTACGTACCTACGTATGTAGATTGCACGTCATTTCAACAGCAGTCCGTGCGAAAGAAACGAAGCAGAGAGCTCATCATTAAAACAAACGCACATTCACACACACACACATACACATACACATATATACATATGTAGATATATATACACACACAGATAACATACACATACTACATACACTTGAACAAGTATATTCTAAAGTGCATTGAGAGATTACAGTTAATTAGCAGCGAATTAACAGTCACTTAACATAGACTTAACAGGGATTTAAGAACAAACTTCATACGGTGTTTATTTGAGGGTTGCAGAACCGGAAGAAGAAGAGGAAGAAGACGAATGAGAGGAAGACGAATAATAATAAAAAGCAGAATAAATAACATCATAATAATCATAAGAACAATGTGATTTATAATAACAACAAATTATTAATAATAATCTGAATTATTTTATGGTATATTATATGAAATACGGAGCAAAGGTACTCGTATAAATCGGATAATCGACTACTGGAAGGACACCTTAAAAGTAACGGTGTCGACAATGGCGAAAAAGTCCAATAAATCACTATTTGATAAGTAACGATCGTCTTCGTATGCATGCGAGAAATCTTAGCAACAACATTTGGCGTTTACATCCTTAGTTGTGCTTAGCAACATACTCGTATGTTGATAAGCAATGTTTACGTACTGGGACGTAATACCTGATATCTTAGGTATCGCCTCCATTATTTTTATGTATACTCGTATGTGCTTATATTATATTGTATGATCATTTTATGTATTGATTTAATTGCCTGATTTTATTTTCACTTTTAATATAATTAAAAGCTTTTAAGAACGTATTAAAAAATATACAAAAAACCAGAATTGAAAAAATTTTTAAAAGTTGCTTAACCTTGATGTCGCTAAACTGCACATTTACATTTATACATACATACACATACATATGTACATAGTAAATAAGTGCATTTTTCAAGGAAGTAATTTTTTTCCAATTATGATAAACAAAATTTAAAAAATATGTTCTTGCAACAATGCCACTGGGGGGGTGAGAGCGGGGGAGGGAAAGGGAGAATTTTGTGTAGTATTGTTTAATGAAATTTTTCACATTTTAATTTTGTTGTTTTTTTTTTTCTTGTCTGTTCAATTAAACTCAACTTATTTGTTCACCTTTCGGAAAATAACCGGTTACCGGAAAGAAGAGACGGTCAACAGCAATTCAACTGCGTTCAGTTCAGTTGATATCCTTTGAGGCCAATTTAAGGTTTTTTTAAAGATGTTACTTTCCACATTTTTTGGGTTTCCTTGTCATTTTCAATGCAACATGACAGTAGCAGTGATTAAAGCGGTTTTTTACATACATACGCTAAATCACAACAACGACAACAACAACAGAAACATAAACAGAAACATAAGAAACCAAATGATTTTTTTAACGCTACATTATAAGTTACATTGTACAGAGCTCCATTAAAATGCAGCATACATTTTTTAAAAAACCCATTAAAGATCAACAGCAACGAGAACAGCAACCATTTCAAAGCAGCACACGTTCCGAGTATGAAAGCCCTCAACATGCATACGAATAAATAAAAAAAAGGCCAACAGCAACAACTATAAAAAAACCCGAAAAATGTTGCACTCACCGTTTTGTTTCAGTTTCCTTTTTTTATATTGTCTTGTTTTGTCTTTTCTTATCTTTTTTTTAATTTTGTTCTTTTTCTTTTACTCAAACAAAAAACTATAAAATTAAAAGAAAAACAGTTGCCACAAAGTGAAAGGTTGCCGTCATTCATTATTCACGGTGGATAAAAATAATTGAGAGAAGATTTTATTTTTGGATTTCTTCTTCTTCTTCTTCTTCTTCTCTTCTCTTCTCTTCTCTTCTCTTCTCTTCTCTTCTCTTCTCTTCTCTTCTCTTCTCTTCTCTTCTCTTCTCTTCTCTTCTCTTCTCTTCTCTTCTCTTCTCTTCTCTTCTCTTCTCTTCTCTTCTCTTCTCTTCTCTTCTCTGCACAAAGACCCAACTTCGAAAACTTAATAGTTTCTAAGTCCTTTTCAAACTTGTTCAGTCGAATAATGTTTTTATTTAAATCCGGTTCATGGTTTTTCCATCCTGTTTCAATTAAAGTTCAATTAATTAAGATTTTGATTCTGTTTCAAACCACTCCCCCACTCCCTCCACCCCCTGCACAATCAACTTTTACTTCCAATCTTTTTTTTTTATTTTTTCCTCTTTCACAGATTTATTATTGTCTCCGTGATTTCCTCTTGTTGCTGTTGCTGTCCCCCAGAAATGTGAAAAATTCTCAATAATAGTAATAATGTTATTTTTTTCTTGTGAACAAATTTTTCGCTTGGAAATTCAATTAATTTGAAGTGGTTTCTGGTTGCTGATAAACCAGACGACGATGTCGCAAACAACTACGATAGAAACAACGCGATTATCTACCAGTATCAACATAGTTGTTCCTTCAACTGACTCTACAGACACACATCATTCCATCTCCTTCTTTACGAGATACAAGACCAGTGTTGTTGCGACATTAATTTTGTTGTTGTTGTTGTTGTTGTTGTTGTTACTATGATTTTCGTTACTGTTACTGTTACTTGTTGCACTTAGTTAATGGGTGCGGTCTGAATTAGTTTTTAGTTTTTATCGCTTTATATGTATGTATGTCTTCAACATATTGAATAATATTGTATTTACGCGTGTGTTTTTGTTGTCATTGATTACAGTTGTTTTTTTTTTCTCCCAATGTTATTGTTGTTGTTGTTGTTGTCCAATATTATGAATGTTGTTTGAATTGCAGCAGCTACTAGAATTATAATAATAAAAATAATAACACGAACAAAAACAAAGTTGCACAATTTATCAGAATTCCGTTCTTTTTTTTTATTGCCATTTAATTGACAATATTAAATTGACAAATAATGGCAACTCTACATTTATGCTAATACTTAAATATATGACAGAATATCAAAGAACAAGTTATTGGAATTGTATGAAGTACTATGTTCTTAATTGCTAACTGTTAAAAATGGAACACGTTATCGTTTACTTACAGTTTCAGTTTCAGTTTCATACTCATTCAACTGTTAACGAAACTGATACTGAAAACATAACTAATTTATTAATGAATCACCTTGATATCCTTGAAAGTTCAGCTAACAATTAATTAACGAGAACCGGAAAGAAATAGGAAAGAAATAGTGAATACACATAACCGAAAACACCACACAAAATAGAAGAAAAAACACCAGATTTCTCTATGGTTTTCAGTCAAGAAGGAAGCTTTACAAAACCATATGGAAATCTGATTAAATCTGATAATCATTTCATCCTATTAAAACAAAAATAATTATTTTCCGTCAAATTTGTATGTTTGAATAAGATTTCATAGTAAAATTTTTCAATAAGGAGATCTTATTATTTTCGAGTGGTACTGTTTTTCAATTCAATTCAATTCTGAATTTGATTTTTTTTAAGTTCCAACAGAATTGATCCATAGAGTCATATTACGAATGTGTTAACAGTCATCACTGATGGCTATCTATATTCATCCAACCATCAAACCGTATAACCATTTAACATACCATTTACAGTGGACACGTAACAGAAACTGACAGATTGCAAGATTATTATGAAATAATATTATCATTTTGTCTATTAATAATATTACTGCATAAAGTTCTTAGCAAATAAACAAATAATTGCAATCAAATTGTCCCAGAACTGGAATGGGACAGAATTGTATTAAAATTGAGATAACAGAGGCGATTAACCGAGGCACTTCAAGGCAGACACACATACAGTACAGTACACTGTCTAATCGAGAAGTCGTCCGTGTTAACAGAATAGCGAAGTACATACATTACACCATAACAGTGTGCTAACAGATCCATAACAGTGCCTGAACTTATTTTCCAGATTCACAGACATTCCTATGAATTAAAAACTGAGATAACAGAGGGACCTTCAGGAGGAACAGTAGACGGTAGAAGAACCTTCTCTGTCTCTTTCTGAGTAAATTTAGTAACTTTGAAGTAATTCTGATAACTTTTAACAGTTCTAAAGAGCAACTCGTTTTATTTTTAATTTGTCTTTATTTTTTTTTTTTTGCTTTTTTTGTTTACCCATTAAAGATAAAAAGAAAACATTTTTTTTTTATACCAATTAAAAGCAAGCACGAGTTGTACTTAAAAAAAAAACGAAATAAAAAATAAAGCAAAATAACAAGAAAAACGAAACCAATGAAAAAATCAACTGTTGCTAATTTAAAATGTATCGATATAATTATTGCAAAAATTCGTTTAACACATTCATAAAATTAGCAAAACAAAAACGACAACAACAACAACAACAACATTATTAATAGCAGTTGCTAATCGTGATGTCGTTCAAACAAACTATCGTAGAAACAGTAGTGTGTAGTAAAAAAAAAAAACTTAAGAAGGAGAAGAAGAAAAAGTAGCAGCAACAGTAAAACTGCACTCGAAAACTGATAAGAATGCAATTAAATGGTGTACACAGACACACAAAAAAAAAAACAAACAAAAAAAAGAAACTACATACATTTTGGCAAACGTTTCAGTGATTTGATGATTTTCAACAAAAAATGTTACTGATACTGATACGTAGGAGGGTGTGGCGGGGGAGGGGCGGGGCAGAGGCGGGGCAGAGGCGAAGAAGGTTGGTGGAAATTTCAATGTCGTTGTGACACTATGATGATGGTTGTTATTGTGTCATTGGTGTTGATGATGATGATGATGATGATGGTGTTGTCATTGATGGTGTTGTTGTTGTTGTTGTTGTTGTTGTTGTTGTTGTTGTTGTTGTTGTACCATATTAATTACTGCCAAGCAATCAAAGTTTGTAACATTTTCTGATACTCCAAAAGCAGTTCTGTAGTGAAATATTTGTTCGCCGTCGTTATTTTGATAAGGAAATACATGTTCAAACAAAAACAAAAAAAAAACACACACAAAACACGAAGTAAAAACCAATAAATTAGAAAAACAATTTTTGTAAATGATTTGTGTTTTCTATGTAGTGTTGTCGTTGCCGAAGTTGTTGTTGCTGTGGCCTTGCTATAAACTACAGTTTTTTTACAGTCTTTTCAGGAATTCTATTATTTTTTAGTACAGAAATTTTATATACGAGTCAAATATTACAGTAATAATTTGCAACAGAATTTTACTAAAACAATTTCTCTCTCTTCCGTGTTTCTTTTTCCTTTCGCCTTCCAGACGGACACTCTGAAGCTATCCACGGATACGGAAATGCAGGATTGGTTCCTCGAACGCGATGTCAAAATTCCTACCGTCATCCTAAATGACAAACTGATCTCGGATGCTTTATTTAACGGCACGCTGCCGATTAAATCCGAGCATTCGTACAGCCTGAATAGCGATGGCGACTCGATGCCCGACTCGCCCCGAAGTCTGCATACGAAAATGGAAGGTGAGTTCAAATTTCAATTAAAGTTCAGATGAGTTGAGTTGAGAGAAGAAACCCATAAACTAAACGGCCGATAACAGTAGCGATCCAATGGGGTTTACTTATGTATATAGTAACTCTGCTCAAAAATCCTCCATGCAAATGTCTCTATTGGGGACTTTATTTGAAAAAGATTTCGAGAAGTCTTTATTACCCTTAAAATCATTGAATAGTATTGTTAAAATTTAACACTCAGTGTAGCGGTGTTGCCACAGTATTGCTGTTTTTGATATTCAAAATATTTTCACTTAACTTATTTCATGACTTATTTTCATGAAAGTTTCGTTTAACAGATGTATTAAAATATATAGTATATAGATATCCGCATTTGTATATAAAATTAATATAAAATTTATCGTACATAAAAAATTAAATAAAAAATTCAAATCAATTGGAGCTTTCAAACGGATAATAAAAGTTTTACCATAAAAAATTCTTTATTTCAATAATTCTTTAATTGCTGCTTTTAAGTAAATCAAGTAGAAAAAACACATTTAAAAGTATGTATGGAAAATAATATGTACATACATAAAAAAACAAAAATTTCAACTTTAAATAATAACCTTATCATTACATTTGTGTAAATAAGACACAAAATAAAGCAATATATGTATATTAGTATATTATATAAAACAACAACAAAAAAGTATGAAAGAAAAAAACAATTGTATAAATAGGCTGCTTTAATTGAAACAACAATATAAACAGCAATAACAACAAAATAAACAACAACAACAACAGCGATGACGACGACGACGACGACGGCGACGACGACAACGAGGTGTATAAAAACAGGAATGAAAAACAGAAATAATCGAACAGAAAATAAGAATATTAACAACAACAACAACAACAGTAATAGTATTAATAACAAGAACAACAAAATAACACGCATAACAATAACAAAAATTATAGGAAAAATTATAAATGACAAATTACGTCAGTCAGCGGAGAATTGTTGACATTAGCGACGAAGAGAAAAAATTAATACAATAGAAAAAAACTTAAACTTAAAACAAAAACTATAATAAGATTAAAAATTGCACAATTACAAACAATATAATAATACTAAAACAGTAGAAAACAGAACAGAAACTAACAAAAGAAAAAAACCCCAACAAAAGCAACATGATAACAGCAAAAAAGAATCTGAAAACAGATAAATATTATATAATGAAAAGAAACAGGAACAGCAACAACAACAGAAAAACGTGAAAATAATACGTGAAAAGTGAAATGAAATAAAATAAATGAAATAAATTAAAAATAATAAAAAAATTTAATAAAATACCATTGAATAAAAAATTAAATATTTTGCAATAAAACGGAAACAAAAAATTAATAAAAATTAAAAATTTACAAAAGCTAACAAATAAAAGTAATAAAAAAATAGAAAAACAAATTAAAATTAAATTAAGAACAAAAAAAAATAAAAAAATAACAATAAACCAGAGCGAAAAAGAAAAGCAATGCAAGTAATGCCAAGCACTTGATTTTCACTCCATCGATATACGATATTAACTCCTAAAGGGTTATCCCAAAGTTCCTTTCAGATGTTGAATGCGGTTATCTGTCCAACGCCACGTTTTGTTTCTTGACACTTTCTTTGATTTCTAACCTCAGTGTTCAATAAGAAGTCCCCATCGTAAATTATATGAATTTTTCGGCACACACAATGAACTGATTATTGATTATTTATGCCTGAAATGAAATCGGTTCGACATAAGCAATGTTTATTATCAAGAAGAGGGAGCTACGCCACGCACAACGCGTAAAAACATCACTTTATTGCGATCGAAACCCGATGGCGGAGTTATTTCAAGGAATGGTGATGTGAATTGGCCATCTCGTGTGATTTAACCCCATTTGGCACTTTTTCTTTGCGGCTATTCGAAGAGCAAAGTTTATGCCAGCCCACCAGCAAGAATTAACGACCAGAAGAAAAACCTCACCAATGAAATTGGAGAATCAAACGAGTAAATATGGCAAAATGTCATCGAATGTCATGTTTATGGTACGAATTGATGTCTGTTAATGTAGTCGCGATGACCATTTGACAGATATCGCTTCTCACACATAATTTTCATAGATTATACCTGCTCCTTGTATAGAAAAAGCAATAAAATTAAAAAGAGTATGTTTTTTATTACAGAAAAGTCTACTTTGGATAACCTATTATTAACTCTGAAAATAATATATTAAAATCTCGAAAAATCTATTTATAGGACGCCAATGAAAAAATCCCACAAAAAACCAAAAAAAAAAGAGTAAATTAAACAGAGATAAAGAAAGAACAAAAACACTTCATTAAACACGTGTTCAGTGTCAGAAGAGAAAAAAATGCACTCCTTCTTTCCCTTCCTTGGTGTTTTTTTTATCAGCGAATTTTTCATGTCTTTCGTTTAATCATTTTAACAGTAAAAACAAATTTACGATTTCCATTTTCTATTCGGCAAAAAGGTAAAACACACTTTTTTTTCAACACTTCCTACTTGCCACTTTGCCAGATTAAAAATGAGAAAAGGAAAAATACTACAACAATTATTAGTATTGTGAACACTTGGTTAAATAATGGTTTTCAAATAGTAACAACAATAATAATAACAACCAAAAAAAAAACAACTTAATACCAAGTATACAAAGCAATAAAAAACTTCAAAACTTTAGCAAACAAAACCGAAAAAACAAAATTCTTAAAAATTAAAGTATAAATGTCATAAAATACATACTGCGATAATAATTCAACAGAAAAATCCTCAAGAAAATATATAATAGTTATTTATTCTTAGTTTCTTTTTGGTTTTTTTTAATCAGAAAGATTATATATTTTTGTCTCAATTTCGTGCGAATAACATACGAGTTAATATACTCGATTTCAGAAAAACTGAAAAGATTACCAGAACGACAGAACAGATACTTAAACTATTATATATTTTCTTAAAAACTTATTATTTTGTTCATTCAACACTACTTCAAGAGAGCTAAAATTTAAAGTTTATAATTTCACTTTACAGAGCCTTAGAAATGTTGTCAACTTTACTGCGTATACTATAAAAAACACGCACAGAAGATTTCCAAAAGCTAACAAAGTACCCCATTTTGAAACTTAAAAATAAATGCATGCATTTGCCTTAACAGTGGTTTAACAGAAGGTCTAATGATCATTACTAATCATGATTAGTACATTAGCTGTATATATAGTACATGACCGAAAAATGACTGAGAAAATAGAAGAATGGCTTTACTTTGGCCTTTTTTTACTTAGCAGTACTTTACAAAGTAACAACTCGTTAAGAAGTAGCGAGTACAGCGGTTTGGACCACGGATGAAAACATCAAACAACTCCACAACAATAATTTCAATGTGCTAAATCTAGATTTACGCCTGGATTTAGCTCCGGATTCATATGTCGCCAAAATTTAGTTAAATCCATTGTTTCGTACATCGTTTTATTGTTAGGTTCAGGATGTTTCATACAGAGAATAAATAATAAGAAATACTAAAACCTCTCTTGAATTAAAAGTGACGTAACAGTGACTTAACAGTGACGTAACAGTGCATTAACAGTGATTGACAGTTTTAATCTTATTTAAAGTTGTTGAAAGAAAGAAATCAAGAAATTGGTTCGAAATTATTTAGGATTACTCAAAACGACTTCCCAGTAAGTGAGCGTTATAGTGCTGCAGTATTCCATGGAAAGAGGGCGTGTTTTGGGGGCATTGTTAATGTTAATGGATTCAAAGTACAATTTCGGACTTCATGGATTATTATCACGGTTTAATTTTAAAGATTTTTGGTTGTAAAAAAGGTGGGCGTGTCAGTACGATGACAATTAGTAACATGGCGATAATGACCATGATTCATAACGGTTAATCATTTTGAAAACGGCAAAATCATCATTTTGAGACATTTCTAAACCGTCTATGTTCAGAAAACAAAGAGTTTTATATGGTTTTTTTGCATCTGTTTGATATTTTAACAGAATTTTCTTTTATTGCTGCAAAAATGCTTGCTTTTTCATTTCTTTCCTTCGTTTTTTTCCTGTTCTTTGCTTTTACTGACCGCAAACCATTTCGTAAAACCTTTTTTTAAACCTTCAACCATGCTAACTAAACGCTTGATTGCTTGATAAATTCCAGATTTTTTATTGTTTTTTCTTCATTTTTTTTTTTGTTAACGAGAACATGTTGACCAAGTTAAAAGAATGTGCAAGTAACTAGGTACGTATTACCTCATTCTCAAAAGCTATCTTCTCTCCGCCGCGGATTGGCTGGTAGTCTGTCTCGCTGTCTGTCTGGCTGGCAGCACGACGCAAACGCAAATGCAGGCAAAACACGTTCCAACCTGAATTTCGCGTATACGAATAGTTAATAAAAACAATAAAAAAAATATAATAATGAAAATAAAGTGAAAGAAAAGCTGATGAATAGCAAGTGCGAATAAAAATTTGCAAGTCGGCAACACTGCAAAAGTTCGCAGCGCTAAAAACCGGCAACTACGATCCACACACACACACACACACAGAGACACACACACACACACACATACTTGACTGTGTGCTTTAGCAAAAATATTTTAACCTTAAAACTTTCAAAGACAAGACTTTTAAAAAGATTTACAAAACGAGTGAAGTATAAAAAAGAGTTAATAAGTGTCTTGTGTTGTTGTTGTTGTTGTTGTGTTTGGAAGAAAGCCAACCAGTTGCTAAGAAAACAGAAGCACAGAGAAAGAAGAGACATGAGCGTGACAGAGAGAGAGAGAGAGAGAGAGAGAGAGAGAGAGAGAGGGAACGAGCCGTGCTTCTGCTGTAAGACGAACAACTGAAGAGAGCTGAAAAGAGTCAACGAGCCACAGACAGAATCTCCAACGTTCAGTTCTCCAGACAGTCGCCGCCCTGCCCAGTATTGTTGTTGTTGTTTTTTTTTTTTTTTTATTCTTATTATTACACTTACATGCATTTGCTGTAGTTACAGAGCGATGTTAAGTAACATTTGTTGATTGCTGTTGGCTTGCATTGGGTTCAATTACTTTCCCATTTCTGCTATTAAAAGACGCGCTCTAAAAAAATAAAAGAAGACAGAAAAAAGAAAAGGAAATTTAAATAATTTACAAATAAATCGAACATTAAATCGTTCGCCTTTTAAATGCGTACGTAAACTAAAGCAAAATCTATAGAAAGCTAATCAAAGATGGCATACTTTTGCACAAGCACTTTTATATGAAATAATTTTCTTTTCGGATAAACTGAAACTGATGACATTTCTATTCCTCGATCCTTCGCCGATATGAAACATGAATTCGTATATCGGCCGACCCTGCAAACTTCCGCCGGCCACTTAAAGAGTACCCCCGATTTAATTCAGATTTTTCTCTTGTTGTTCCCTGTAGACATGGACGACGATTACTATCCAGCGATTTCACTGAAATCCGCCACCTGCAACACTCGTCGTCTGCATACGGCGACCATTGATCCCAACTGCTTGACGATAGCATCCACATCGTCCACCACAGCAACACCTGCCTCAGCATCCTGCAGTCCCGTTAGCGTCGCCTCCTTGACAGCCAGCGGCAGCACTCTCAGCGCAACCAATCCGATGCTAACCGCCACATCGTCGGCCGCTCTGCTCAGCACCGGTAACGGCAACATCGGCAGTGGCAGCAATTCACATTCCTCGCTCGGCAGCAATAACAACAGCAACAGCAACAGCAGCAGCAGCATCTACGCTGGCCTCAATAGAATGGCCAGCGCTCCCATGACCTTCAACCTGCGCACTTTAACCACCACCAGCGGCAACATCGGCAGCAGCAGCAGCAGCAGCAGCAACAACAACTGTAATAACAACAACACCATTTCGAAGCAGCTCCAAATTCAGCTACAGTTGCAGCAGCAGCAACAGATGCTGCTCCAACAACAGCAACAGCAGCAACAGCGACATGAGCTGAATGGCTTCAGTACGTTGGCCGGCACCGCCTGCACCTCACCCGCCACAACGCGCGACGGCAGCATCTCACCGGACATCTGCTCGGACATCGAAATCGATGAGTCCTGCATTAAAGATGAGCCCATGTCGCCCTCGTCCAGCTGCCCGCCCAGCCCCAACAACAATAATCATCCTTCGAACAGCAACGGCGGCACCGGCGGAACCGGCGGCAACAACAACAACAACAACAACAACAACGCCGCACTTAGCCTCAATATGGCCAACGTGGCCGCGTTCACCAACTCAGATCTCGTATTCGAGCACAAGGTAAGCACGCGCCGTCGCTTCCGCCAGCATCAGACGGCTCCGAAACTAACACCAGCCACCACGTCTCACTCCCGTTGTCACATCTCATTCCCACAGAACGGTTCGCTGCAGCTGACGCCGGCCTCGCAGTCGCTGCTCAAGTCGCAGCAGTTCATCCTGAGCTCGAACAACAGCAACGTCCAAAGTATAGTTATTCCCAAAGTCAGCATCAAAACCGAGTCGCTCAGCAACAGCAGCAGCAGCAGCAACAACCAAAGCGGCAGCCTCACATTGGTGCCTGGCAACGGCGCCGCCGGTGGCAGTGCTTTCGGTCTGCCGCCAACCCCGCCATCGTCCATGCCGAGCGATGATTCCGAAGGTAATCAAAGTCCCGAACATTTATCGCTATCGCCTCATTCGCCGTCCACAAGCACCACAAATAACCAAACCGTCTCCGCCTCCGCACTAGCTGGCAATAACAACCAACACCACCACCACTGCAATGGCACCAACGCCAACAGCGCAGCTGCTGCCAACACCATAATATCGGCTTCAGCTACGTCGGCGCGACGCAGCACCAGCAGCAGCTCCTCCTCCTCGTCGTCGCACTCGAATTCGCCCGCTTCATTGCACACGTCGCACACGGGACGCAATTTCAGTGGCAGCTCCACGCGGCAACCCATCCACACGCCGCTCATCAGCTCCCAGCCGGTAAGTTTTGAGCAACGGCTGCGCGATTATTAATAACCAAACCAAAATACCAACAACTCAATGTTTAATGTTCCTATTATTATTCTTACTTTATCATCTTTTCGCGATTCGTAGAAAGGATCCACGGGTACGTTAGTCCTTACAGAGGAGGAGAAACGAACGCTGCTGGCAGAGGGCTACCCGATTCCACAGCGCCTGCCACTAACCAAGGCCGAAGAAAAGTCACTGAAGAAAATTCGGCGAAAAATCAAAAACAAGGTGAGTCAACAGGAACATGGACACAATTTGGGTGCACTAAAAAGTTGACCAAATCAAATCAAATTGTTTCAACATTAAATACATACATACATAAACGAAAATCGATTGAAAATAAACTCCATCAACTAAAGTTATCACACATTTTTCTCGTTCTTTTGTCGTATTTATTTTGCATTTCACTCGAATTTAAGAGTTAAAACATTGTCAAAACGCTGAACAACTTTAAAGAAAACCTTACGAATAATTCTTTTATTTAAAAGCAAATCAGCTGATTTAAGATGTGTTTTTCTGCTTTCTCTTTCTTACCTTCTCAAAGATTTCCGCACAGGAGAGCCGTCGCAAGAAAAAAGAGTACATGGATCAGTTGGAGCGAAAAGTTGAGGGTTTGGTCAACGAGAATATCGACTACAAGAAGCGTGTCGATTCACTGGAGGACACCAACGCTAGTCTCCTGAGTCAATTGCAGAAACTGCAGGCTCTGGTGAATAAACAAAATAAAAAAGCTTAAAAATTGTGCTGAGATGTTGGCCAAGAAGACAAGAGGGAAGGAAGGAGTACTAGAAAATAGGCCAAAAAGCTGCAGTTGTAATCCAGCAACCCGCAAGGAATGAATTTAATAAAAATTAATGAATGGAATTTGCTCAAAAATTAGAGTTAATTAATTAATTAGTTGAGAACGATAAAATTACATGATATTTTTAATGTTTAACAAATATAAACCTAGTTAATAGATAGAGAGAGAGAAGAGAGAGAGAGTGTGAAAGAGAGAGGTTCGAAAGAGATTGAGAAAGAAAGAGATAAAACGAAACGAGAGCTAATATCAATATAGAGATGCTTTAGTAGAAGGAGAATGTAGTAAAAAGAGGTTCATTTAAAGGGTGTTCATTTAAAGAGTGTTCATTTAAAGAGAGTTAATTTAAAGACGGCTAGTTTAGAGAGAATTCATTTAAAGAGAGTCAAAGCAGCAAAGAGAAACGAGGAAAAAATTTGTTAGTAGAACTGACCAAAAAATTGTACGCGCTGCGAGAGATCGCAGGCAAAAATTTAATTCATTTTAAGAAAGAAACATAAGAAAACAGTGAAAATTTTAAATTTTATAAAATTCATAAATAAATAAAATGGGAAAAATAAGAAACGAACGCATGAAAAAAAAAAAATAAACATTCCATGCAGGAAATAAAAAAGGCTACGCGAATCATTCTTCTACTTCTTCTTCTTCTTTAATTAGAAGAACTTAAAGAATAAGCAAGAAAAGATATCGAATTCAGGAGAATGAATAAAGTAAGAATCAATTAAAAGAGTAATAAAAAGCGACGAAGAAGAAAAAATACAGCTTAAATTCGATATATGCAAATGTAATGTAATCAACGAATTTGGAAGCATTGTTTTATTTTCAAGTTTTAATTTTAATTATTTATCATTATCTTAATTTTGTTTGTTTGTTTTTTTCCTTTAAGTTAAACAATTCTAATAATGATAATAGTATCGTGTATACAATATCTTTATTTCTAAGTTTAGAGAACTTTAAAATACATACATACATACCTTTATCTCTCTGTTATTTATTACAGCAACAGCAACAACAACAACAAATTACAACTACAGTAATTTAAAAACTATAGTTTCATAAATAAGCATTCCCTTAAAAGAAAAGAAATCCTTTTTAATAGTAATCATTAAAAGTACTTCATTTCAACATTGTTCAACATGCTTGATGCTTCTTAATTACTTGCGTTAATTGTTAATGTTGTCATTAATTAATTAAACTAATATAGTGTTTCATGTAGTAGTTAGTTTAAATTTTAAAAAAGAATGGCTGTAAGTTTTTAACTATTAAGAGATAAAAAATTCATTTTGCCTCAGTTTTAAGTTTTTGTAATTTTAGAAAAGAAATTCTTTAAACTTATCCTTTGTTTCTGTATTGGTTTTTCTCGTAGTTTTTGCTGCTTAATTACTGCGATCATAACTTTGAAGTAGTAAAAAATTGCGTACTGTAAAAATTACTACTATTTTTAAGAAGTTTGCTACTCTTTAATAAAATGTACCACTGTTAAAAGATTTAGATAAATTTTTTAGCAAAATTCCGGGAAAAAATGCAATCGAAAAAATTAAATTACCTTTTTTTATTATTTAAAAAAACTTTTTCATCCAGAAATTTAGTTTATTTAAAGGAATAAAAATGAAAAATTTTAATTAAAATTAATGACAAAATTTATAATAAAATAATAGTAATTAATAATAAAATTAAGACCAAAAAGACGGTTAAAATTAGAATTACAATTAAATTCAATACTGAAACCATTACAATTAAGATGGAAATTAAAATTAACATAAAAAAAGAAAATAAAAGTGAAAACAAAATTACAATCAAAACTAAACTAAAGTTTAAATAAAGTTTTATTAAATTGACATTTAAATTGGAGACTTAATTACAATTACAATTAAAATTTTAATTAAAGTTAAGATTCGAATTTAACCAAAATTAACTAAATTCTACTAATATAACTAAAATTAAGATTAAAATTTCAGCTCAAATTCAAACTAAAACTAAAATTTAAATCACAATTAAAATGACAATTTAAATTACAAATTACAATTAAAATTAATCATACAAATCAAATTAAAGTCACATTTAATATTAAAATTACAATTCAAATTGCAAATTAAAATTATAATTAAAAATTAATATTACAATTAAAAATTGCAATTACAACTACAATTACGATTATGATTATAATTTCAATTTCAATTATAATTACGATAACAATTTAAATAAATTGAAACGAATGAATGTAGACATTTTATAAAAATTATATTTTGTAATCATTTAAAAATGTATTCAGTTTAAAGCATTCATTTTTAATAATAAAATAGGTTTAAGTTATATTAGCATAAACTTAGTTGTATTTCAATTTTATGTTAATTTAAATTAAACTGCGGGAAACTTGCAATTTTTAATAAATAAGCACGAGCATACAATGTATTTCGATTGTTTTATTTGATAATCTAAAATATACGATATACGAAAAATTTCAAGTAGAAGGAATTCGCATCTACAAAATTTGTTAAATACACTGTTACTTTTAATTGTAATTACCGCAAAACTACTGCAATTCTTTAATTATTTTCCTTTTTAAATTAATTAAGCAATCAAGTAATCAAGCAGTCATTCAATCATGTCATTATTTAAAAACTAATAATAATAAATCTATTCGCAAAAATGTTTGTGCAATTTTATTCGATTTTTTATTAACTTTTACATTCATTTAACAATAAATTTGAATCACTATTTTATTGTTCTCTCTTTCTTTCTTTCATTAATGTTCATTAACAGAAAAGGAATCATTATTTGAATTATTATTTAAGTCCCTTCAAATGCATAGCGTTCTTTTCAACTTAATAAAAATAGCTTCTTCTAAAGTAAAATTATTTCCTAATGCTTTTTAATCCATTGTATGAACTTTTATTAATTTAAGAATTTTTGCTGAAATAATTTCAATACTTAGATTCAAATTTAGTTTTTGCTTTAGTTTTGTTTTTAACTTGATTTAAAATGAATTTAATTAAAACTGGTTTTCTTAATTATCTGCTATAATGGACAATTAGAAATCATTTAAATTAGTAGTCATTAACAGTCTTTATTATATTTCATGATTTTAATTTTAATGTTGTTTCGGTTAATCTGTGAAAAATAGTATCTCTTAAAAAATTAATTGTCTCCATAACAAAAGCTTTGATTAAATTTTGGAAAGAGTTTCACGAAATTCTTACTAATGACTTTAATTAATTTTTTTATAAATTTTTTTATGGCAAAACTTATTAAATAAAACTTATTAAAGTTGCTTTAAATGTTGAATACAAATGAATATCTCTTCTGTTAATTTGTAAAAAGAGTTTCAACTAATTTTCTATTAATTGTTTTTGATAATTAGTATTTGAATGATTATTAATTGCATTTGATCATGGTTTTAATTAAGAGCGACTCAAAGAAGACACTTTTGTTTGATTTCAAAATTATTTTTCTTATATGAATTATTTTCTTCTGAATTTAGATTTTCTGAATTTATTTTCTTTCGTACATTTTAATGAATACATTTCAATGAATTAAATGACTTTAATTATTTTTTATGATAAATTTCGTTTCACTTTCATTCCACAGTGCAATTTTTATGCAATTAATACTAAAAATTAAACACCATATAAATATTAATAAATAAAATAAAACAATTATTATTTTTTGAATCTTTATTAATTTTTCTTAAAACTCTTTTGTGTTTATTTATTTCCGTAAGAATAAAAACACATGATTTGTGGAAAAAAACACAAGAATGCCTCGCTCGTTACAGTAAAGACACGATAAAAGCAACTGGAAATAATAATAAAACGAAAAGTGAAATATAGAAACATAAATAAGAATTCAGAGTGAAAAAATATATAATTTGACGAAGAAAACGTTATGTTTTAGTAATGTTAAAGGTTGGTTAAAAAAACCACAACAACGCTTTGCTTTTTAACAACTTTTAAAGTATCGAAAAACTTTTTACTTGCTTGTGGATAAAAAAAAAACTATAAAAATTAATTTAAAAATCTCCTTACATGTAATTTATACATAATTAGTTCATACATATATTAATTAGTTCATACTTTATTAGTTCATGCTTGATTAGTTCATACTTAATTAGTTCTTACTTAATTAGTTCATACTTAATTAGTTCATACTTAATCAGTTCATAATTAATTAGTTCATACTTAATTATTTATTAATTGAATTTATAATACACTTAAATGAAATCTATTAACAAAACACAGCATTTATCCCTGTTTTATAGCATGTTTTTTATATAAATTCTTATTGAAGTTCGCATTCTTATTTAGCGTTCATTGCTTTTTATAGATCAAATCTTAAAAAAAAGTACGCCTTAAAAATCCTTTAAAAAGGAGTATGCAAAAGAACTTATTATAATTATTATTATATAAAAAATTAGTATTTTTCCTTCTTACGTTAATTAATATTTTGTATTTAAATGTTTACTTTAAGTTTTAAATTAACTGAAAATATTTAATTCACATGGCTACAATTTGTGATTTGCTTTTGATTTTGCTTCTAATCATTTAAATAGTTTTAAAACTAGTTTTAATAGTTTTAAAAACTTCCTACTTAGTAAATAATGTACACAAGTCAAGTGTTTTCTTTATTATAGAAAAATACAAAATTCCTTTCTATTTAACATCATCCAAAAATATAAACAAATGTGTTATATAATATATTAAATTTTCTCTCATATCTGTTTCTATATTATTTCATTTTAAATAGAAGATATAGCGGGCCATCGGTTGGTTTGGTTTTGAATTAAATAATTAAATTAATTAAATAATTACTTTCAATTTAATTAAATAACCCAGAAAGAAACCAGCCGATGGCCCAGCGCTTATGTATATTTTTAATGCATATTATAAACAAATAAATAAATTAAAATCATTACTTTTTTGAAGTAATGAAGTAATTTCGAAGTAATTGAATATTTAGTTAAAATTAAGTTTTAATTTTTAAGATGGTAAATTTTTCACTTCGAAATAAATGAAGGAAAACTGAAAAACATACGATTTCTCAGAAGATTTTGAATTTTTTTAACTGAAGAACTAATTAAATAAACACATAAATAAATAATATAAATAAAAAATATGTATGTATATTGAAACAAAACAAAAATATTACATTTGTGCAGAAATCGAGGACTTCCATTTTTCATTATTCTTAAGTTTACTTAATTTCATGTTATGTTTAAAGTAATGAATATAATAAAATTAATAAAATTCTTTGAAAAATTACATTTAAAAAGCTTTTTCTTGCGAATCTATAATAATTAATACTTCAAAATTCATAAAAAAATTAAATAAAAATAACAATAAAATAATTTAGCAAATGAAAGTAAATAATTGAAAAAAAAATAATAAAAAATAATAATTGAAAAAATTATAATTTATATAAAAATTACTTCAAAAACAATTACATTTTTTTAGCTTGATTTTTTTTATTTCCCTAATTTTTGTATCCCACAAAAAATCAATTCTATGGTATTTTAATAATATTAATAATTTATATTCATCGTAAAATTAGAAATTGTACTATTTATAGTAAATAAAAAAACAAACAAATAAAAATAAATATTTTGAAAGGAAACGAGTGAAAACAAAGTAGAGCAAAAGGAAAGAAATTAATTTAAGAACTAAAATCATGAACTAAAAATTAAATCATATTCACATACTTTGCTAAATAATATACATTAAAAGTAAATGTAAAAAAATATATACGTATATATGTATAATAACCAAATAAATAAGATAATAAACTTGGAAAGAAAAAATAATGCATAAATAAAAAAAAACTAGAATAAAAAATTAAATAAATAAAAAATAAAATGAAAATTAAAATGAAAATAAAAATGAAAATAAAATAAAAGTAAAAAACACATAAACCAAAAATGAATAAAAGTAAAGAGATTGTCGAAAACGTATTAAAGTGATTTTATCTTTAATCTTAGAACACTAAATAAATTAAATAAATTCGATGACAAAAATAAATCAATAGTAAAAAATAAAATAGAAACATTTTAAAAAATTTAAACATCTTTAAATATAAACAAAAAAATTATTGAATTCAAAATGAAGGAATTTATTAAAAAAACAGGAAGTTTTCCAAGAGTTGCAATTGAGGCCCACTGTGCTAAGGTTTTCAAATTCTGACGACGTACATAAAGTACTTTAATAAAGTACTTAAGTGTATATAAAGTACTCGCATAATGTATGCAGATACATATAAGTATACATAAATATAAGCACAAAGATTTCTCAAGACATAATATTTCTAGAAAACACAAATTACGCAATTTTTTGAGCCGCGTTTATTGCTTTTTTGTTTCAAAGATTAAAATGTTTAAAGTTTTAGTCATTTTTTTCAACATTTTTTTTAGTAAAAGAAATTTATACAAACAAAAATACATATAAACAAAAACATTAAAATACGAGTATATACATTGTATGTATAGATCTATGTATATACATATATATACATACATATACATATGTTTATATACATATTTAGTATAAATAATATATATTTACTTATTTAATAGAGAATCTAAAATCATATTACAAAACTCGTATTTATTCAGCTTATATTTATATACAAACACACACATATATATGTACATACATACAATATATATACTGATAGAGATATACATATATAAATTTAACATATAGCATTTGAATTACATATGGACTTATATATATATACATAACTACAATTTAACTAGTACATATGTAGATATAGATATGTAAGGCTTTGAATATACAACAAATAAATCTGCGCATGTTAATGTTATACATGAAAATATACGAGTATATACATTATACGATATATGTACATACTTACTTTTACATATATTAATACACATACATCCATTAATATATACATAGTTATATATATTGCAGAAATATATGCTATATACAAACACAAACGCACACATACACACACATATATACTATATAGATACATATACATATATACATACATTATCTATTATATAAAAATATATTTTTTGATCTTCTAAGTGTAAAAAGAAATACAAAAGAACTTTAACTGTAATGTTATATATATAATATTTATTTTACATATACAAGGACAACAGCAACATAATGAGATGCATACAAAGTAAATGATATGAAATTAAATGACCATGAAGAGAAAAATCCTAATAAATACAAGTGAATAAATACGAATGAATGAATGTAAAGAAGAAAAACAATCAATTTGGTTTTATTTACATATGTTCGCTACAAAAAAATGTCCGTTAGGTTAAATAAAACTGAAAACTTGAATTAAAAACAGTTTTAAAAAATGTAAAAACCTAAAAAGAAATGGAAATCCACTCTTTTATGAACTCAAGTCATCTTCTAATGAACTCACCTTCAAAATGGTGATGCTTTTTCCCCATCTCTAATAATGATTCTTTGACATTTCTATCCATCAAAATTGAAACTTTGACACTACACAACAATACAAGCAGAAAAGAGCAAGAATAATTGGCAGCACTCTCTGCTCTCTCTTGTGTGGCTCTCTTCAAATGACTTCAACCATTTGGCTGCATGCGTATTATATGCACATGTGTTATGCTCGGTGTAAGTTCTAAATTCGTTATTCACATAATGCATTTTCTCAGCTCTTAGAGTACATCTTCTTTCAGTATCGGCACAGTGCAACACGATCCTTCAACAGCATGATGAATTGTCCAGAGAATGTACTGAAACGCGATCGATGGTTGTCAGCCACTGCATGCGTTCGAGTCATTCCACTTGTTGTCAATAACTGCCTAAAGTTGGAGTTCTATTCCCGGCTTTAGTTATTATTGAACCTCATTTATAACTAAGCAATTTTCAGATAATTTTGAATCATTACTGAAATAAGTTCTCGTTTTGACGTTTTGAAATTTTTAATTGAGTTTAAAATAGTTTCTGTAGAGCAAGTTTTGCATTTATTTATAATTTAATTTGTGTATACATATGTATTTATGAATTTAAGTGTAGCTCTTAATTTTAATTTTGTAAACATACATTTTTAATTTATCATAGTTCTCCAAAATTCTTCTTCGAAATTTTATACCATAATTACATATATTCTTACATAATTATGTATTTTACAATTGCATACACAGTTCTTGTTCTCGCTTACAGTTTTAGTTTAGCTTTGATTTTATAAAAAACACCATGAAATCATGAATTAATTTTGCTTCTTCTTCCATTTCGGCGTAAGGCTTCCATTTACAAAACTTTACACAAGAGTATTCGTGGACTCTTGTAATTGATAGTGGAATACGTTTTTCTCTTCTTCAAGGACGTTCTCACTTTTTACACTTCCTTGATCCCAGTTCTCAAAAAGCTGCGCCTTGCCTCTCCATGAACGCATAGGCATCGGGGCCGTTATAATCGATTCAGTTTTCTGGGGCTCGGGCTCCTTTGCAATCACATTACGCCGAAATGCCGACTGCAGTGACGCCTCCGACTCACAACTGTTGAGCATACTGGTGGTGAGGAAACGAAACGACGACGATGTGTCGAGATCTTTAAAGTAGCGAAGAAAATCATTGCAAGCGCAGTCGTCGTTGACCAAATCATCGTACAGTCCCTGCAGCTCATACATCGCGTTCAGATCACCCTTTATAATCCTCCTACAGACGGGATCCTCCGGAACACCGTACTTGGATTTCTTGCAATTGTCGAACATTCGTATACTGCTGCGACAATACCTCTTTATCCATGCAAGTTCTTCAGGGCACTGAACGAAACGCCTCTTATTGAACGGCTTCGCAATATTATTTATAAAGCCAGTTTCGGTACTGTACAGACCCTCCTCGGTGTCGTAGCCGCGGCCCGGAATTTTTCGCGTATTGGCTCTAGCGGTTATATTTTTCCACACAATGTCCGTGTATATTTCCCGAGAGAATCGCCTATCTTTTTTGCTGCAATACTGCCAACTATCCGTTGTGTATACGTGTTCGTCACCTTGCTTTTGGACGACGAAATACAGACCATCGTCGAAGATAATTTTATCGATTTCCGTGAGTTTGCCCTCCTGGAAGTTGCCTATGAAGGTCATTTTGCAGGGTTGGTAGACGATTAAGCGCCCGTGGCCGTTGTAGAGACCGTCCCTGAAGTAACCCATGTACTGGGTGCCATCCGGATAAGTGTAACTTCCGTAGCCATCTAATGCAAGCATCGAATTACACGTACCAAAATAATAGCTGCCGGTAGGAAATTTTTTATTAATCGTTCGAGCCATAAAGAATTAAATATTGCAAGTACTGAATCTACTAAAATAGCCGGATATTTAGAAAAATTCTTACGGAATACGAATTATAAATGAAAATTTTTGAAAGATTTCTCAGAAAGTATTTTTTTTTAAGTATTAAAATATTTATAAATAAAAAAAATAGCCAGTGCTCCAATCTATTGTTAGGTTAACTAGAGGAACAAGCGGCCGGATGCACTTAGGCCGAACGTCTTTGCACTTTGGGCCGCGCTAGGATTTCCCCATGGTGTTTTAGTTACACTGGAGTCCCCCGACGTTTTCCAAACCCTATAATGCACATTGTATGCACAACCCGCTATGTAATTTTTTAGGGCTTGAAAGGGGTTTTTAGCCGCTAAGGTTACCTCGTCCAACATGGTGCCGTTTCGCACCATGGCTCGTCAGCCAGTTCGTTGCCCTCCATGTTCCGATTACCAGGCACTCATATCAGGTGTATCGAGCACACCTGCGCCAAAAGTGATATAGCTACTTTGCTACTGCACACCATTTCACCTGGTCATTCGATATAGCCATAATAGCCGCTTGGCTATCTAAAGATTTTACAACTTTTGCCTGGAATAGCATTGTTGTAAAGCCATTTAGCACCTTCCATAATTCCAACAATTTCAGCTTGAAAGGCTGTGTTAGAGTTATGTCGTCTGATGCTTGCCCCATGTTTTTATTCATACACGGCGCACGTCCATCTTTGTCCGTCCGTGTATAGGTGAATGCTATGGTTCAGTGCACCTATCACATCTTTTCGGTATGATGGGCTCCACTGGCGTTTTGGACCGGACCTCCAGAATACGGTCACAATCCAATTCGCCGGGCTCTATGTTGATGTGCCCGGCGAGTATGGTCTAATGTCCTCTAATGTGGTTCTTGCTATACCAGGAACCCAGGACTTTTTTGCAGGTGGCCCATACTTTGTAGGCCTTGTGTTAACATAGCTGACATCGGCGTAGCAGACCACGTGAAGGCCTTCCCCCGTGAGCGCCAAGAGACTTCTGTGACTCACAGCAGTGGTGACAAGATGTCCCCTTGCAGGATCGCCTTTAGCACCCTCCGTCTAACCTTCATTCCACATTGTTCACACCATTCATTAATCTGATCGGCGCCATCGTTGGATCTCGGGGGTCAAGGATGGGCTACTTGAATGCCGATCTGGTGCTCAGAATCAGCGCCAGAAGGCTTGATACCGGAAGCTCTACGAATTCCGACAGTTCGCTGAAAAATCCAGTCCCTACAACTTCGGAACAGCGACTAGGATTTAAATAAAGTCTAAAGCTAAGTTGAGGTACTTAACAAGATTTACAAATTGGTGGACTTCGAATTTCTTGTATTCGAATCATGTAATAATTTCACTAGCCTTCCACTCCATGATTTCACTAAAGTTTCTTACATGTTATTCATTTGAATAAGCTTCTCGTTTTGTAATGAAATTTTATTTTAGTCGTTCCGTTTTTAATATTTAAAAATATTACATGCCAACCGCTGTGTGGTAGAGCCAAATTAATATAAAACTATAATATGTAAACTACGCTTGCATTTTATTGTGACACAGTATTCTTCTACATTCGTTTTACAAATTAAATGCAAATTTCGATTCAATTCATACCACTTTGCTTTCTTAATAAATAACAAAATACATCATTTATAATATAGTTTTATATGTATATACACATAGATAATTAGATACATACTATATGTATATTTTAAAATTGGATTTCTAAATATTTGTTATTTTGTTTTTAGAAAACTAGAACTCCTAAGATTATTCGAAGACATTCGTTTTTATTTGCTTTACTCTTTTCTAGCGGGAAACTCAAATGGTAACAAAAAACTTGAACTAAATGAATACTGTTCTGAAAATAAAAGCAAAAATCAGCACTCATTGAAATCATCTCTAAACGGCTTCAATCATCAAACTTGGATAATAAAACCGTTGAAATTAGATCTAATTTAAAAATATATCTTCCTCTTCACTTTTCTTAAACATTTTAACTTATTCAAACATTAATGCTGTTAACACAGAGCTTTTCGTCTACGACTCGTCAACGCCAGAATTGTCAAAATAACACGGCCTCTTATGAGAATAGAGAAAAAAGTTCAAAAAAGAGTTCACAGAAGCACAGTTCTTGGAAATGTTCGGCGTACATGTACGTCGGTGTATGTTGGTTGTTCTAACGCAAATACGTAAGAGAGCAAAGTGTTGTTGTAAACAGGAGAAATTCTAGCGGTACCGCTTGGAATAAAAATGCAAAAATTGAAATTAATGGCCTGATTATGCTCACGTAAGATAACTTACGAACTGTCAAACCTTAACCAATTACAGTGAAAGCTCCCGTGGGCGGACACCGATCGTCACAGCAGGTTTGTCCGTTAGCGAGAGGTGTCCGCCTACGGGATAGTTGAACTGGAACTGAAGAACGCCAAGGAACTGAAGAAGCTGTCCGCTTATTAGTCCGAGTCCGCCTGCGGGAGGTGTCCGCAAGTACAGTTTTCACTGTATATGGGTTTGTGTGTCTTCAGTTTCTCCAACCAGTCACTTAACACGAACGATATCAAAATGATTTTGATCTTCGTGTTAAGTGGAGGGGAATGGCAGCTGAAATCGTATTGCCACCTCGGTTCTCTACGGATGAATATCACTTTGAGGATCACTTTCTACATGAAAGTATAATAACAATAAATATTCATCGCAACAATAAAATATTAATTTAAACAATAATTAATAATTTATTAACGCTACTGGTATATAAATAGCGTAACAAAAGTTCCTACACTCAACAAATTCAAAAATCCCCAAAGGCAAAATACCCACAAAGAAATAGTTCTGCATGGATTCTGAAACGCAAAGATTTCGTGTAGAGTTCAGTGCAAATGTGTGGCGGCAACACTATACACATACAAATTCGACATAGAACTTACAAAACACAAACAATTTTACAGTAGACGATAGCCTTTTTGCCTTCGCGTCGTTTATCAACTTTTTTCCTGGAAACTTCCGATCCGTTATACCACGCGTAGCCGATAAAATCTGCAAAGCATGTGAAAATACCAACAACAAACGTTTTTTGTGTTATGTGTATTTCACCCGATCTTCTGTTATGCTCCGTTATCAAACAAACGATAAATTACGAAAAGCACAAAACAACACTCGTGAAAAACGTAAATTGCGTTTTCGTTTTCAAACGATTTACAATATAAGGCTGTAAATGCATTCCATTTCTCCTATTAAGCATTTATTAAGTTTTCTTAAGTGAGCATAATTAGGCCATAACGTTGAGAAGCGGTACCGTTCGCAGATCGAGCATAAGGCCCTTATTGTGTGAGTATATTAATTATACTAAAATTAACGGTAATTTATCCATTATTTCATATTTTGGACAAAAAAGATTTCGCAGATCGGAATAATTATTTTGTAAACAAATGATCTGCTTCTGCCGTTCTCAGCAGTGAAATTTAACATAAAATTACGTTGGCGAGTCGCCGACGTAATGCTCTTGTTTACAGCATAACTTTTAACCTTCGTACTAATTAAAAAACTTTACTTAAATAATAGGTAAAAACTTAATTTAAGCTAATTATCATCAATCGCGAAAAGAGATTTTGATTTTGATACTCAAATCTCTTGCGGATTTTCCACCCTTTGTTTGTGATCATGGAACCCGTTTTTGGTGGTGATTCCACCATTTTGTAGACCACTAGCTCCAGCGCTCTTAATTTGTATTGTCTCCAACATGGTGACCACCTCTTCCTCATCGGAGGAAGCATCGGACATTTGGCGCGGTGACAGCCGGCATCCACGCGCTATATAATTCTGTAGTCGCCCCACCGAGGCTAAAATCAATCCCAAGAATGGCGGAGATGGCTTAAGAGGACGCGACAAATATTCCGGATGATATTGAGTCGCCACATAGTACGGATGATTTTTCAGCTCGATGATTTCCATGCGTGTTTTCTCCTCATCATAGCCAACGAAACGTAAACCATGTTCCTCCAATTGCGGCACATATTTGGGATTCACTTCATACCGGTGACGATGCCTCTCGTCGACCGTTTTAGGATTGCCATAGAGTTGTTTAATGACGCTGTACTCATCCGAGAAAACTGTGGTGCGTTTGCCCAGCCGCATTGTGCCGCCCATCTGGCCTGTGTGATGCTCCGGCATATCAATCACTACAGCATTTCCGGTCTCAGGTTCAATTTCTGTAGTATTGGCATCCTTTAATCCGAGCTCATTACGCGCAAACTCAATGACTGCTGCCTGCAGTCCTAAGCAGATGCCCAAGAAAGGCTTCTTCTTTATGCGGCACCAGTTGCAAGCAATTATTTTGCCTTCCATGCCACGTGAACCGAATCCACCGGGCACAATGACCCCGTCGCTTTTGCACAACGACTGCCACGCCTCGTGATACTGTGATGGAGTAGTCTCGCGCGTGTTGAGTTCCAGATGACAGGCTTCGATGAACTTCAAATTCAGCTTGTAGCCCACCGCCAGTGAGGCGTGTTGGCATGACTTTGTAACCGAAGCGTAGGAATCTTCTAGTTTAGTATATTTTCCGACAATTGCAATGGTGACTTCGCGACGTAAAGTTTCAGTGCGACGCGCTAAATCCTTCCACTGTTGTAGACATCTACAAACCGAAAGAAATAAAGCGAGAGAGAGAGAAAAAAAAATAAAGATAGAGAGAGAGAGAGAGATATGAGATGAGATAAAAAAAAGAAATTCTTTTGCGTACCTGTCCCGCTTTCCTGGCTGTATATTAAGCTGAAGGCGCTCATTGAGGAACTCAATAACTCCGTTTTGCTCCATTAGCAATGGAACATGATATATCGAAGCCAGATCGTGTATACAGATCACCTGATCGGGCGCTACATGACAGAAATTACTTATCTTTTCCTTAACTTCCACTCCGATTGGCTTCTCCGAACGACAGACAATCAAGTCGGGTGTCAAACCCAAGCCGCGAAGCTCACGCACAGAGCTTTGTGTAGGCTTGGTTTTTGGTTCACCGGTGGAGCGTGGTGATGGCACCAATGAAACATGTGCACAACAAAAATTCTCTCGTTTAACACGAAACTGAAACTGACGGAAGGCTTCAACGAAAGGCATACCCTCAATGTCACCAATGGTGCCACCCAGTTCGACGATGCACACCTGAGGCTCCGACCCACAACGTACGGGATTCTTCGCAACGCGCTCAACCCATTCTTGAATGGCGTCCGTAATGTGAGGTACAACTTCAAAATAATGGAAAGAAGACAGTTTATTAAATTAATAAGTCATCCTCTTTATATCAATTTCTCTCTCTCTCTCGCTCTCTTTCTCTCTCTCTCGCTCTCTTTCTCCCTCTCTCTCTCTCTCTAATTAAGTTAAATAGGTAACTTCTTTTGTCTTTTACCTTGCACAGTTTTACCCAGATATTCTCCCGTACGTTCCTTCTCAATCACCAATTTATAAATCTTCCCGGTCGTTATATTGTTATCCCGGTGCAAAGTTATATCGAGGAATCGCTCATAGTTTCCCAAATCCAAGTCGACCTCACCACCATCTTCGAGTACGTAAACCTCACCTGCAAACATTATATTGTATATTATTGAAACAGTTACATTAATAATTACATACATATATGAAAAAAAATTGTCAACTTTTTATTTTCAATAAAAACATTGAAAAAGTAATTACATTTTTCTAATTGTAGTCAATATCATCAAGTTGATATTGTTTTTAGTTATTAATTTCTGTATACATTTATTTAATTTTAAAATTTCTGTCTAGATTTCTATAATTAAAATTCCTGAACTTGTAATCTTTAATAAAAAACATTTTAAATTAATACGAATATCGACACTTTAATGATATCCCAACTCTCCGCTTAAAATAAAAATATTTTAAAAAAGTCTCAGTCAACATGGTTTTTTTATAAAATATTTTTTTATTTTACAAATATATTTCAGAATTTGTACGCTTTATTACATTCAATTTTGTGAAATATGAGAGATTCTGTGCTCAAGTTAAAAACTAATTTTATTCGAAATTCATAGTTTGTGATCGAGTTTTAGGTACTACAAGATATACTAGAAATATACAGACTATTTACAGACTTAACACTGGGTTAACTGAGCTCATCTCATCTCTCATCTCTCTCATCTCTCATCTCTCTCCGCCGTTCTCTTTCTCTGCCTCTATCTCTCCCTCCTCCTACTGTTACTCTCTCTCTCTTTCTTTCTTAATCAGATGTTCACTTGGTCTCCTCCAAATCTTCCTTGTACAGCTCTTTGAAAATTAATTTTTGTATTTTGGTGCGTATGCGCAACTTTTGTGCGGCGTTCAACTGCTTCATGTACGGATGCAGGCTGAGGAGATAGTGAAAGTCATCGTCCTCTGGCACCTGCGACGAGGTGTTGTCCATCGTGGAGGAACCATTGAAGTTGCTGTCCTCGGAGAGACGCGGCCGCTTAAGTTTCAGAGCAGGTATAATGCCGTTGGCATACGAGTGCTTTGTAAAATTCAAATGCTCGTGACTGCCGTGAAGGCTGCTGCTGCCGTTAAGCATCTGATGCGAATAATCGTCGCGGTCTTTACTTAGAGCAGAGGCAGTGAAAGCGGTGGAGGCGACGTGATGCGCTTTGTTGTAAAGCGGTGGAGGTGACACAGAGCGTTTCTTGTGCTGCTGCGCTGCTGAGTTGTTGAATTGTACTAAATTACTGACTGAATTGATGCTGTTGCTGCTGCCACAACTGTTAATAGTGTTGTTGTTGTTGTTGTTGTTTGAAAGCATTTGGTTGGTTGTCTGTTGGCTTGGGATGGCTGCCGCTGATTTTTTTGACAAATCTTCGGCGGCTTGTTTTTCTGCTGATTGTTTTTGTAAATCTTTCAAAGGTCTCAGCAGTGAACGTGTTACTGACGACTCCTCTATTTTGATGCTACTGCTGTGTAGAGGCGGTTGTGCGTGAGCAGCTGGCGGTGTTTCGGTAGAACCTGCAGCAGAAGCGATAATGACCTTGCATGATGATCTTACGTCAAAATCATCATTGTTACCTTCATCGTCATCATCATCAACATCATCCTCATCAAATTCCTCATCGCTGTCGGGTATACGTATCAATCCATTCGTTAGATCGGGCTCCACAATAGTTTTTTCACACTCCTGACTCTGTTGAGGATAATAAAAGCCGTCTTGCTCATTCTTCGGCATGCGATGACGCATATGTTCAGCTAGAATTTAAAATAAACATTAAGGATGTCATTAATAGGTGTTTTTCTCTATCGTTCTCTCTATCGTTCTCTCTCTCTCTCTCTCTCTCTCTCTCTCTCTCTCTCTCTCTGTTTCTGTTTCCTCAACACTTACTTAGAAATAGCAACGCATAGTAATGAATCCACTTGGATTCAAACGTTGCCGGATCCAGCAGGAACTCGCCATTTTCAGCGCGTGGTATGCGTTTGTATTCAACGCGAAAATTATCACGTAACCCTTTCCATTTGGCTTTCAGTACCACTTCTGAAAAAAGAAGAGAAGGAACGAAACGATCAGCGACATCAAAACATGTTTAATTGCAATGGATTTTTTGTGTTACTTACTTGGCAGCTTGTGAGCGGCAGAGAGTTCCTCCCACATTTGCTCTAGAAAAGCTTTGTTACAATGATAGTTACGATTCCAAATCGCTGGACGCTCCTCCACATCGTGGATGAATTGCTCTACATTAAGAACAATAGAGGATTTCTTGGGAGCCATGCTTCTGTCGTCGATGGCTTAGAGAACTGAGGTAACTTTTTTCTAACTCGAGTAGTGGCCAAGAAAAATTTTATTGTTTGGTCAACGGCAGAGCGTGAAGCATGTGTGTCGGATGACGCTGTCGCGAAGTTACTAATTGAAACGTTTTGTGGTCGCTACGTGATGACGATGTAGGCGCCCAACGCAAGGAGGCGCAACGGCTCAGCTCGGCACGGAACGAAAGGCGGCCAACGTGAAGAAGATGACTGCAAAGCGTAAGAAGGAAAAAAATGTTGATACGAGTATAGAGCAACAATGAAAGGCGGCTGGCTGATGGGCTGCTTCCTCCTAAGTAGGCAGCGGGAAACAAAACAACAACGACAACGCAGACGAAGACGAAGACGGAGACTTCAACTTCGACAATATTAAGAGGCAGCTGGATGCACGAAGGTTGGTTGGTCGGTTGACTGGCGGACTGGCTGGTTTGGCTGCATAACCCGCAAATAAATGGAAACGAAAACAATAAAAACGCACAAGTTGCCGGCACCTAATCAACGCGAGCGCGCTCGAAGTTTCCTTCCAGTCGCTTCGAAGCGAAGCGAAATGAAACGAATCGGCGAGACTGACGGACAGACGGCCGTATAGCCGAACGAACGAAGCGGAGTGCCAACCAGCGCGTTGATGTTAATGTTGCCGTTGTACCCAGTCAGCCGCCAGCAGGCAGCAGCAACACAGCAGCAGTCAGAAATCGCGTATTTGACAGTGCGTTCGTTCGTTTGTCGACAGGCTGCGTGAATTGCAGCTGTCGCATTAGCCTACAAATTGTTGTTGTTGTTGTTGTTGTTGTTGTTGTTGTTGATGTTTGCTGCCGTTGTTTCCTTTTTCTGGGAATTCTTTCCGTTTTCTTTTGCTGCTGTTGATGATGTTGAGCTCTCTTCTTGCTTGCCATTGAATTTACAGAGCCGCTGGCATACAGCTAAACAGGATACCGGACGAGTGCAAAGGGAGGCCAGCTCAAGGGAGTTGGTGGCGCGGATCATACGGGCGCGCTGTTTTCGCACACACACACACACACACCGACACACATAGCAACAGGCAGGCATTGTTTCATTTCGACCAGCTAGCAATCCAAACAGCTTAACAGCCAGCCATCCAGTCATCCATCCAATCATTCGTCCATCCAGCTTTTAGTAGAATCCGTCGAGTAGATTTTTTTTTGTAGATTTGCTTTTGATGGGGCGGCGATTCGCTGTTTACTTCATTTCGCTGACTACTTTTGCTGTAGTCGTTGTTATTGCTTTTGGCTTGAGCGATACGGCGACAGGAAATGCTTGGGTGACTTTTACTTCTGCTTCTACTATACTCTGACTCTGTCGGGCTTGTGTACCACCACCACCGCTCCAGACCGGTAAAAATTAAAATTGGACCAGTTGGCTGGCTGGCTGGCAGTCGTAGAGAAACGTGACTGCGAAAAAGCACTGGCGCTGATGGTTGAAGTTGAAGAACGATGACGACGATGGTGGTGGTGATTCGAAACATCACCTCATCAGCAACGGAAGTAAGAAGGAAGAGAGGAATAGTTTGCGAGAGAGTAAGAGAGAATGTGACCGATTGACGAAGAAGAAGAGAGAAGCAACGCTTCAATGCGTTGCTAGGCGGCAGCGACGAACGAATGGTTTCGCTAACCTAATCATCAACAAGCTGGTTGTTTTTGAAGTTTCGCTCTTTTCATTTTCCTTTTTTTTGCGAATTTTATTGTCGAAAAATTTGGGCAACCTTTTTTGATGGAATATTCCAACAATCGTCCTTTGGGTTTAAATAACATGGGGACCCAGTGTGAAAAGTGTAAATGTATCCACGTTAAGCATTTCAATCTTTAGAAAACATTCGAACAGATGCAGCATGAAAATTGTATTTACTAGTAAAACAAAATCTCTGATTTATTTCAGTACTTGTGAAATTTAAACAGAAAAACTTTCCATCGAATCTGAATTTCCAATAAATTAAGTTATGAAAGCAATGAAATAGAGGGAAATCAAGTTAATGATGGAGATTTAAGAGAACCAATATAGTGGATCTATTCGTATCGTATATTGCAAGTATTTTCAAGGTTCGGAAGGCTCTTCTTACCAATTTACTAACTTGTAGGCATCCTAAATGACTCATGGTTCATTCCGAATGATTGATCAAATAATGGATTTGTATGAAATGACAAGAAATCTCACAGGGATCACGAATTTGACAGGGATCACAAATCCGACAGGGATCTCAGCTCTGACAAACATTTCGTATTCAATGTGATTTAGTAAACTTTACAAGTCCTCAGAGCCATTGTCATGTTCCTTCCTAACGCCATTTTAGCGCTGTTAATAGGTTCTACATTTTTATGATTTTATGTTATATAAAAAACGATGTGGGTCTACAACGAAGCTTCAGCAAATGAACAACTTTAATTCCAGAATTAATGCTTCGGTACTGAAAATTAGGAGTAGATTCGGAGCGCTTTGTGAGTTCACTTCAAATACGGAATTTTGAATTTCTGCAAATCCTGTGCCTATTAAGTGAATGAGTGAGTGAGTGAAGAACGTATATATATTAAGATGTGCGTGTGTGTGTGTGTGTGTGTGTGTGTGTGTGTGTGTGTGTGTGTGTGTGTGCTGAACACCCAAGCTCCTCGAGCAGTAACCGCCAACCGTGAACAATAACAACAACAGCAACAACAGCAACAACAAGCAATTAATTACAAACGCAATATTCAAGATATAGCTGCCGCGAATGTGTCCAGAACGCGACGTCGGTTTGCCAATAAAATCAATAAAACAACAACAATAAAAACTCACACTGACGCACTGTCTGTCGGTTGGTCGATCAGCAAGCAAAAGAAGAGGTTACAAAAATATCACAATATTATTTTATATACGGAGCGCGCAAAACGTTCAGATACACTTCCACAGCGTAATGCAGTCGGCTTGCAACTGAGGGCAGCTGCGGCGAGAGCCCAGCCAGCCGTAGTCACAGCCAGGCAGTCAGCTAAGCTGCAGAGCCAGCAGCAGCAGCAGAAGCAGCAGCAGCAACAGCAACAACAGGCAGGCAGGCCGACAGACAGACACGCAAATGGAGGATGTGAAGAAGAATGTGGATGGATGGATGGATGGATGCGGAGATTGTGGATGTAGGTACCAAGCTGGAACAGCAAAACGCTTGCTCGGACGCGCACTCGCTCGCTCGCTCGTACACACACCGCACTCACACTCAAATAAGCAGGAAGGCAGGCACAAACACACACACCTGCATTCAGCAGAGCGCCAAAGCTGCAAAGGCAACGGCTGTGGATAGAAGTGGCACCAGAGGCCGAACGTGGCCAGACAACAGGCACAGACGCCTGCCAAAAAACTGTGTATGGGGAACACACACAGCGGCGTTGATGGCCACAAGGGCAGAGGACGAAGCGTGTTACGTGAAACCGTACGTAAACCACGTCGTCAGTTTCGTCGCCTCAAATTCAACAGCAACAAAAACAAAAACAACAAGGAGCTGAGCTGCAGAACAAATAAAAATGGAGGGAAAAACAGCGAATCGCAGAAATTTGAGTCCAAAAATCCAACTCAAGCGAAGCGCAACGGGACCAAGCGAAGCAGCAACCAGCAGAATGAGAGAGGGATCGGGACCAAAGCCGTAGCAACAACAGAAGCAGAAAAGCCGCACAGCAACTGAATATAAGCAGGCGGTGACGCGAACAGGCCAAATAGCAGGCCAACTAACATCAGACCAGACCAGACCAGGCAAGGCGAGGCGAGGCCATCCGCCAAACCAAAGCGTAGCGAGCGAACGCAGCAAAGAAAGAACAGAACAGAGACGAAAAACGCTAGAAACAAAAATGTATTCATCCAGGCAAGCAGCCAGTTTTCAGGCAGCCAGCCAACGCTTTACGCGTTGCTAACGTATCAAAACGCAGCGTAGAAGACAGCTAAAAAGCTCGACAGCCGAATTTAAAGCAGATTCACAAAAACGTGCAATCCAACAAAAGCTGGAAACAACGACAACGGCGACGACTACAACGAGGGCGAAGTGCAAGAAGAAACCAAGCAAAAATAAAACGAACAACCAACAGCTCCATCCACAACAAAAGCTAGCATACAGCACATACAACAGATCCCAGCACAAAACAACGACTGGCTGCGACGACGCCTTCTCTTATGGAAGCCGAGGGGTTGAGTTGAGCCTGAAGGGAATCCACAGCTATGCCGCCGAAACGCGCGAGAAACCCTTCTCAAGTGCACAGCACAGCACAGCACAGCACAGCACAGCAAGCAAGCAGATTTGCGAGGGACGCACGTTGTCTCAAACGACAACGACACTGAGTACAGAGTGTCACAGAGAGAGAAGCCTTCCGACTAAACGAACGAACGAACGACCGACCAACTGACTGAGTTTCAACGCAGTAAACAGCGGCGACACGCATTGCAGGCGGCGGCGACACCGCACGGTCGTCATTAATTCCAGGCACAAGTAAACAAAATAAAACGAACTTATGCTGAAAAAGAAGAAAAAGGCGCCTTTAACACCCGACCTCCCTACCCACCCCCCCCCCCAACCCCCCCCCCACCCACCCCCCTGCAACGCCAATAAGAGCGAGCGATGATGGTTCGTTCGTATGTCGGTCGTGAATTCGTTTGGTCGGCTTATTGTGAAGTCGTCTCCGTAGCCACCTGTCGGGATTTTGATGCCGCCCATATTTTTCCCCCTACATATTTTGTTTGGGTAAGAAGGTGACTAGGAAGAGTGACTTCAAATGGGTTGATTATTAATTAAACCGTTGTCTTTAATTATAAGTTAATTTTATTAAAGTTGCATTTCAAGAATATAGATGCAGAAGAAAAACTTCAGTAAAAACCGTGGTCTAAGGTGAATATGTGGATAACCAGGGATTTTCAGGTGGCAACCTTTAGGGTAGCAAATGAAACGAGGCTGGATTTAATTCGCATGAATAATTGTGTACTCGCAGACGCAACATCATCATCATCATTACCTCACCAACATCATCACTATCAGCGAGCAGCTTGCATTGCTGCCCAAGGATGGGGTGGGGGAACACGGATCGCGATTGTAGGGGTTGGATGGGTGGACGGCTTGTTGGTGACTGACATTGCCTGCTTCGGTTGGTGGAGGCGCACGTCTCTGTGTGTTGAGAACAGCGACGGCGACGGCGACGGCGACGGCGACGACGACGACCACAACGCATTCATGCAGTGATGAATGATGACGCAGAAGAGAAGCCGTATAACCCTGAAAGCAACAATTTGCCACCTCCATCAATTAAATGGAGGGACACCCTGTAGGGAAGAACTCGTGCACTGGCAGGTGACAGTTTTAAAAAACACACACATACACAGGAAGGCATGAAAGGCTAGGGATAAACCAAATAAGAGAAAAAGAAAGGCATGCCTACCACCTCGCAATATCGTATATTTGAGAACGGTAGGGAAATACAAACGATCTGTGTGAGTTACACTTAATAATTAAATATATAAAAAAATACTAATTAAATATATAAAATACATAATAATGAAATATATACAAAACCACTTGTGTTTTAAAAGACCGACAAACAAGCCTCAAAACAGGCTTCATAAGAGCTTCAAAGACGCCCAAAAAAGTCACTAGAAAGAACTAAAATCTAGTTTAAATTAAAATTAATCTTAACATGAGTCTAAGACCAATTCTACAAGTAGAAAAATTACAAGTACAACATCCTAATATAAATCATTATCGGATTACATGCTCAAAGAGGATCCAAAGAAGATGATAGCCTTATGTCAAGATAGTCAAGAAATAACACAGAATTCAGCATATAAGATTAATACATAAAAATGTGATTTAAGGGTTATATGAAATACAATATAAAAATAAGAGAGAGAGCGAGAGTAAAACAACAGCTCCAATTCGCTCTTGTCGAGCCGCAAACAAAATGCAAATCTACTATTTTTTGTCAGAATGTGGAAAGAATTACAAAAAGAAGAAAAAATCAAGCAAATCAGAAAAGTTGAACGATTGCAAAGTTTTCCGGACGGACGGACACTCAGTCGATCCACAGTTCCGCAGTAGTGACAAAGAGAATAACGGCGAAGTGACGACAACTCGTCCATGGACCGCCATAAAAAATCGCCAAAATTTGCAAAAAGGTGCTTAAAAATCCGCCGAAAAATGAAATCACACTCACAAAACCAACAATAAAAATTTTAAAGCCAGCAAAAATGTGGTGCAAAAATATATAAAAAGTCACCTCTCGACCCCTCAAAATAATGACATGAGCAGGCAGAAGGAAAAACCGACTGCAACAATACAGTTAAAAGTATATGTATGTACTTATATTGTGACAAAGAATTGAAGTATGATGCGTGGACGAGAACCATGATGAGGGCAAGAACGATGGCGATGACGAAAAGAGTTCGACGAAGAAGAGAGATAATGGAAAACAATCGAGTCTCTGCCATCGCGTGGTAGCAGCTGCAGCCAGTCATTGAGCGAGCGAGTAGTACACCACGACTCTGGCGGTGTAGCCAGGCGTTGTTGCTCATCAGGAACAGAATATAGCAAAGAGTGAGTGTTTTTTGCATTTTTGTATTTAGCGCACTCAAACAACTTGCGGTTTTATTATTGTTATTATTATTATTATTGTTATTATTATTATTATTATTGTTGTGCTTAACTATGTGATGTACGCGTATACTGATGGGAGCTGAAGCTGGAGCTAGAGGGACAAAATACAACAACCACGCAAAATTAAAGAACGCAAAAAAATAGGATTCCAAATATTTCAGGCATGAGTTCGAAACAAAAGCGACTTTCACTCAAGCGGAGTCGACCGACACACAGACCGCGGTCACGTTATCGTGAACGTATCACTCACTGGACGAAGACGGAGAACAGACATCCAAAGTTTTGGACAAACACAGTGCGAAATAGGTTTGTCAGCAAATGCTGCAGTGCGGCGAAGTAGCACTGTAAAAAAGAGGGAAGAACATCAGAAAAAATATGTATGTATGTAAAAACAACGAATGGTAACCCACGCTAGGGTATTGTAGGTTACCAGCAGGTACCACGAAGGAACGAACCACCGATAGAGATTGAATTCGAACGATCTTCTACAGTTGCCAGAAATAATTTTAATTATTGGAGAATTTTTAATACGTTTGTAGATTGCAGGCGACAACCAGACATCGGATGGTATTTAATGGTGAGTAGAGGAATTATTCTCTGGGAACAAATTAGTAACGAAATAGAAAAATTACTATTTCAAGATCACTAGTTAATGACTTTAAATGCAGTAAGAAGATCAAACCATTAGTAAATGAACCTAAAGTTCCAGATTATTTAGAAACCAAACTAACAGTTTAAAACCTCGAAGTTTAAGCAGTCACATTCACAGAAAAAAGACAAAGATTATCTTTCCCTTTTATGAGGATTTACTTCCATATAAAGAGAATAATAACCAGAAAGAGTGTTAACTTCGGCCTGGCCGAAGTCCATATAACCTACACACGTTTACTTAAAAATAAGGCGTGGCAATGGTCTTTTCCTTTTCAATCTCAAATAACCTGTGATGACAGAGAATATTCGTGCCAAATTTCATGAAAATATCTCTATTCGTTCTCCTATAATGTGGTAGTCTGTTCTGGTCAGAGACAGTGGACTTCTAGACAAAATTTCAACCGCAAATTCGTTCTACAAGCTGAGAAATTGAGCTATAAGCATGGATGAATTTATATTCACTATAAAAATTGGGCGTGGCAATGGTCCGATTTTGCTCATTTTCAATACCAATGAGTTTCTAATGATAGACAATATTCGTGCCAAGTTTGATGAATATATCTCTATTCGTTCTCTTGTAATCGTGATTTCTACAGACAGACAGACAGACAGACAGCCGGACGGACAGGCGGACGGACAGGGCTAAATCTACTCAGGAGGTGATGCTTGTCAAGAATATAATATATACTTTTGTATACCTGTCACGCCTCATTTAATGCGTTACAAACGGAAGCACAAAGTGAATATACCTTATCACTTCGTGTGTAGCGTATAAAAACACCAGAAAAAAGGTTTAAAGTTGCTTTAATACAACAACAACAATAAGGAGAAATACATAAGAACAATTTAATAAAGCTGAATGCTGTGCAAGGAATAAAGAAAGATATACAAGAACAAGAATAATTCGTCTTCTCCCGAAAGAAGACACCGTTTACGAGAGCCATTCAAAAGCAATGACCTTGAACTTTCATTGCATTCATTGTCATGGAAAAGGAAGAGAATGGAACAAAACAAAAAAGCACATCGTTTATAATGCAAAGCAAAAAAGTGGAGCTGGATGAAGGAAACCAAAAAATTTAAAAGAACAAAAAAATATTTGAAAAGGAAACCAAAAATTTAATAAGGACAATATTATTGAAGAAAGAAGGAAGATTCAATTATTTTGTGTAATTAATTTTGAAGTGAAACATGTATTGGAGTACTTTCACTTATAAAAACTTTTAGATAAATTGAGAAAAGTGTCTAAACTGATTTTTCATAAAAAAATCCGCCTTTACATTGAACTAATTTTGCCAAAAGTCTCGACATTCTGGCGATTAATTTGTTAATTGTTTCTTGTTCTATATTGTTCGAGGAATTTAACAAGGTGGTCCACATTTCCTCTTTCGAATTATTACATCTTTCTCGCACTGTCCTGTCAAGCTCGTCCCATAAATGCTCTAAAGAATTCAGATCGGGTAACTGAGCGGACCAAATCATATTTCTTAATATTCCAGTCTCTTGTTTGCTTTGTAGAAATCCTCTACATAATTTAGAGCTCTGATTTGGATCATTATGCTGCTGCATTACAAAACCTTCTCCGATTATTGAATTGTGGACCTGATGGTATGGCATTGCCAAAGCTGGAACTTTGAGTCGTTTTTTTTTTTATTTTATGGTTGAGGTAAAAGCTTTTTTACTGATACTCTACCGTAAAGACCAGCATTCTTAGGCGCCGCCTGTCGATACGGACACCGGATTTGACCGACTATAATTCCCTCGGATTTGCCGTCCTTATATAGAGTAATCACTGCGAATATTGACTCAACACTTGTGTATGGTATGAATTGTTATTTTTTCTTTTTGGTCACTTTGATTCTCAAGGAACAATAACTGGTGTCAATATTCTGGGTTGGGGTTTTATACAACACTTGATACAGGAAAAAAGGAAGAAAACCATTCAAAACTATAATTAACAGTAATTATCCCATCATAAAAAAAAAAACACAAGCACCTGGAAACGGTTTTTAACGACTCATAAAAACGAAAACTTTTCTGATCACGACATAATACTATAATGTATTTATGTCAGAGCCTGAAAATAACTCTTATGCCAATGTTATAGTTAAAAATTCACTTTTAACTATAAAATGGTTTTAAAATAAGTCACTTAAATTAGCTCTTACTAAGGACTTTAAAACATAAGTCATCAAAAGTATTTTCAAAGACTTTTAAAGTAACAGTTATCTTGTCAATTTTATTTTTAAACGTCATTGATAAGAGTTATTCAAAAGACGTTTTTAATGCAAATTATAAAGCTTTCAACCTCTGATTTATGTGTACTCCATTTAATATATGCAACAAATTTTCATGATTAAATAAATTTTGAAAAATTTTATTTTATGGTATGTATTCCTCGTTTGTATCTTACAGTATCTCTTCTCACTAATTTATATTCGCATTTCTTTTAAATCCCTTGAACGCAATAAAAATAATTAATATTTCAATAATATTAGTTAGCCGAAATACGACGCCATTCCAACTTTGAATAACAATTTTGCAGTTATTGTCTATTAATCGTAATTAATCCAGGTTTTTATTTTCTATTTTATTCATCTCATTTTCGCTTTATTCATATGTCTCTATTTTCAATTTGGTTTTTTTTCAACCAACTAATTGATAAGCATAAGTCTGAGATAACCTCCTCTCGACGGTTTGATTTCCCCAGACTACATTATTATTGAGATTTATTTATTTTTAATTGAAATGATTTTATTCTTTTGTATAGCCTTAATATGAGATGATTATTTCAAAGTAATAAAAGATTAATGACAGAAAACTGTATTCTATACTTCATAGTAATTTTTTGTCAATCTTTAATTCAAATATTCGAACTAAGTAAATTTAAATATCAACAAAGTGCAAATGTTTACAAGGATTGATGAAAATTCTATTTCTTTCATGGTATAGTTTTCCATTTCTGAGATTTCTATTACGATTGTAAACATTTTGTTCATTAAAAAGCGCGCGAAAAAGGAATCTACCGGAATGGTAATATTGTCTCTCAAAAAAAATCAATCAATCAAAACATAAATAAACAGCTCACATTCATTGACGATATCATATATACATATATGTAACTTATTGATCGTTTTATTATATATCTTCCTCTTTTATTATTATTATCGGTTGTTTACACAAACCAACAAGTTTGTTTTCTTGCTTTTACTTAAAATTCATTCTATTAATTCAATTACGGAAAGAAAAACAAACAAAGAATTAAATGGAAAAATTTTAGAAAATTTATAAACATTGATATGGCAAACATCTGTTTCTGGAAACAAAAATTCAACTTAAAAAACATTTGACATTTTGTTTGCAAAATATCGATTAAAAAAATAAAGATATCTTTAATCTTGGATAACAGATCCACAATATATAGTAATCTTAATAAAAATAAATAATAAAACATAAAAATTTCAAAATCAAACATTTCTTCTATTGGCTTAAGTAATTATTTCTCTGTGCTGAGTGGAGGTGTGTGTGTGAGTGTGTTTGCGAAAATTTGCCAACTGTTTGAGCAGACTTCTTATTAATTCTGAGTTTAAAAGCAAATAGCATATTTTTTATGGATGACTTGTGTGTTTTCCAGCAAGACAACGCCTCAACACACACATGCACTGGTGCTTTCTGGTGAAAATATGAATAAAACAACATAAATAAAACTTAGCAGATTTCACATCTTCAGAGAATTTTCGTTGACTAAACATTTAGTATAAACTATTTTGGCATTAAACAACTACAACAACAACAGAAAAAAGTTAAAGATATCAGAGATATAAAATATTCGACGTCAACATTTCACAGAAACGAATAAAATGTTGGCAAAAAATCAAAATTAGATACAATTTTTGCCATACATCAAATATAAGATACTATGAAAAAAACTAACCAACGAACTAAACTTGTTTGCAATAGGCAACCCATTACAGAAGCATAAAAAAACGATTCAGATTCTATCACTCACCATGTTCGTAGGGAGAAAAGGTGCCTGCGTCAATGTTGATGTAAGGATCGATTTTAATCGAGGTGACGTCCAGGCCGCAGGATTTCAGCAGCGTACCAAAGGAGCTGGCTATGACGCCCTTGCCGACGCCGCTGATAACACCACCAGTGACCAAAATGTACTTCATCGCAGTGTGTCTCTTTTACTCTGCAAGGTATTGAGGAAATCAAATTTGGTATTTTTGTTAGAAAAAAAATTGGCGTTTGTTAAGATTCTATTGCAGTTGCAAAGTTAAAAAAAGACACCACTCACTTCTTTTGTTTGTGTTTTTATCAGGTAGAAGTTCTGCCTTTGACTTGCGGCCAAGTAATTGGAAAACACGCTGCACTCCGCTGTTTTTATTATAAACGATTGTTATTAAGACGATTTTATTATAAATTTTAAATATTTAGACTTATTTTTAGTAATGAATTCTGTATTCCCCTTAAACTATGTTCGAATTTACCGCATCCACAAATGGTTCTTTTTCCTTCTTGACTTTTTTTTGAAGGTTAGCTCGGCGCGTGTTGGCGGTTGGTACAGATTTTCACTTGGTTTTCGCGCACAGTTCAACAAGTTTTTACAGAGTTTTTAAACTTTTGTTTTCAATTAGTAATAAAAACAATTGAATTAATGTTTTTGCTCTTTATCACACTTGTCAAAATTAATAAACTATTTAAAGTTCTTTCACTGAGGACATTTCCCACGCAACGCACAAAATCACCACCTATATCATGCGAAGAAAGGAAAACGACTGCCAGAAAGTTCCGTCAAAAAACATGTGGTGCTGGCAGCACCAACATTTGTCATTCGAAAAAGAATTTTTTTTACATTTCAACTTTGGATAAAAAAAAACAATAGGAAAGCAAATTCGCTTTCAGTGCTGCCAGTTCAGACGAGACGTCAAATGTTTTAAGTGGAAATATACGTCACACGAAGAAAATGTGCAGAATGTGTGCATGAAATCTGTTGTATGGTTGAAACTAATATTTACATATATTTACTAACATTTATTACAACAACAATCCTTCTTTAATTTAAATATCTTTTATATAGATTTTTCATTTGGTTTTCAGTTTCTAAAAAATGTTCTGAAGATATTCTAGAAGACTTGAGAGTCAGTTTATTAGAGTGTAGTGAAGACTCGCACTTATTTATCGACAAAAAAATTAAACTTTACTTACTAATTAACTAATTACTTGTAGTACGTGTAGGATATGCATAAATTGCATGGATTTTTCCATGCTATGTAATTCAAGCATTTTTAGTACATATATATATACATATATAGATTTATACATATGTGTGTATATTATAGTATATATCGTTTTATATTTGAGAGTGGTGTATGTCCATTTTTCCCTATGTCGATAATCAATTCAATTTAAGTACATATTTTATAGATGTACAAGAATATTTTTAATGTACAAGAAATAATTTTTGTAATGTACAAAATAATAATTAAAATTAAGACATGTAAATAAACGAATAATCAAGTTAAATTAAGAATTAGTTTCAGTTATATTGAAAGAAAAGATATAAATAAACAAGCGTAAAATGAATTACTTTCTTAAGATAATTAAAAATAAGGAAACTGATATTTTAAACTTCTTTCCCCTTTACAGTTAACACAGCAGAGTGTTGATGGTAACTTTTACGTGGTATTAAAGGAGTGTTATAGTAAACTCGTCATAATGCTGTATTTCCCTCTTGTTACACGTGTTGGTACTTTACAGTGGAAACATACATAGTAATTTTGCTGAGATGTTTACGTCTTCCATGTTTTCCAAATAACAAAATTAGTTTAAATGTAGAATATTCTTCTATACTAGTTTTGTAGAAAATGTTTTGCGGTTCATTCCTTTTAAGCCTCTTCTGTTCTTTAACTATAATTAAAGGAAGTTTATTCAAAATTATAATATTCACGTTCACGTTAATATTTTTAGCTGAATGTATGATTATAAATATTATGAACAGAGGGTACCCATATCTTACTAAAATTACCTTTAAGTAATTTTTTTCATAAATGGATCTATACCACATTGAAAAATGTTTAAAAACTGCTCATATATAAAAAACTTCACACTTCAAAATAAAAATAATTCCCTAATAGTGCATATAATAATATTGCTTAAGTATATATTTATTATTAATTAATTCTTTTTTATAATTAAGGAGATCAAAGACGCATATGAAAGTGTATTTGAAAAAATCATTATGTAAATATTTAATTGTTGACATTTGAAAGTGCTGCCTTATCTTTGTAAATCTATCGTTGCGCTTGCATATCCTCATTTATCCTTAGCAATTAACTTAATTGCTTGTGATAGTTAAAGCGATAGAATGAATTTGATTAAAAATGATACAACACTCACGCATTAATGATGACCTGAAATCAATTTTAGTCACTTGAGTGGCTAAATACAAGTTGTGTATTTGTTAGTTTTTAAATCGGAACGTTAGAAGAACATTTCATATTTTTATTGTGCCTTTAGAAAAGTCATTAATCGAATGTGAAATTGCGATATAACAAACAGTTTTTACAGATATACAAACGACTGTACAACAAGAGTTTAAAATAACAACATGAATTTACTTCTCTCAACACTTTCTTGTGTAAATTTCATAGAACAAAGTTGAAACAACTGCTTATTTGAAAAGGTTTATAAAATATGTATTTTTCCATAGATTTTCGGGCTCGTTCCTTTGAATCGGATGCATTACAGTTCCAAATCCGTTTTCGATTACTTGATGGTGATATGCGTACCTCTGTGTTACTTGGGCGCCTATGGTTTGACGATTTTCTCCGGATTTGCTCTCTACCAATTGCCCATCTGTGGTGGTATTTGCAGTTTGGCCAATAAGGTGTTAATACACATCGGCTGTGCTTTATACCTGTCAATGTGCTTTTTCACAATTTGACGTCGCAAAGAGTTCTTTATACTGTTTAATAAAAAACTAAAGGAAATCGATGATACCATCAACATTTGTCACCAAAAAAGCGTCGTACACAACGTCGTGTTGAAACCAAAGCGGAAACTATATTATATCACATGGATGTTGGTAGTGATTATTATTGGCTATACTCTCATTTACGACATCATCGAAATGATCAAGTAAGTCGTGAATCGTATTTAATGTCATACTCGTATATTTGGATCTATGAAATAAAAAAAATAAAAAAATATCACTGAAATAAAATTAAATTAAAACGATTTTAGATTATCGCTTTAAAAACGTTTCTTAAAATTATATTTTGATAGATTATGAAGGTTCGTAAATTTATTTGAAGGTACTTCAAGGGATACTTTTTCATTGCAAACATGACGGTGACGTTTCCCTTCTTCGTCGGTAGCATTGTCCAGGGCCAATTCATTCACTACGTTTCAATTATCATAGAACGTTTTGGAGACCTTAACAATATGTTCAATAAAATTAATCAAGAATGCGATCAAAAGAATCGTACAACTGAAATCTTCTACAACGAAAGCAATAATATATCAATCATGTTAAAACGCCGAAAAACCGACCGGAATATGGCACCGAAAATTGAATTATTTGCGAATAATAAAACTGGAAAAACCGATGCAGATTTTAGTGGTGTTTCACGGGAGTAAGTTTTAAACTACGTAGAAAGCGTGTAGCAAACAAAAAACAAATTATGTAATAACCTATTCTTCTGTTCACACTTCTAGTGAGTTCAACACTTACGAAGAACTTATCCCCTATCTCTTTAAGTTGCATGATCGGATTCTTTCGCTCAGCTGTTTGACGAACTCCTCTTTTGCTCCACAGTGTGTACCATACATGACGGTATCGTTTGTCATTGGTATTTATGGCATTGTGATGGATACCAAAATCATAATTGTGGCTGCTGGTAAAAATCCTCTGGTGGATTATGTGGGACAGATCTATTTCATCTGGAGTGTGGCCATGATGTTTGTCGTTTATTTAGTCTTACATTTTTGCTGTAAAGCAAATGGCTATTCAAAGCAATCGGCGATAATCGTGCACGAAATCATACAGAAAAAACCAATTTCTTTGGTATCCAACGATTCATTTTACACAAAAATGAAGTCGTTTTCATTGCAATTTCTACATTGGGAAAATTATTTTCAATTTAACGGAATTGGAATGTTTACATTGGACTACACATTCATATTTACGGTAAGATTTACATTATTATGATGCATTACTAAATGAATAAAAGGAATACAATACTTGTCATACAGAGGATTAATATTTGTTGTTTTTTCCTTTCAGGCCGTTAGTACTGCTACTTCTTATCTAATTGTTTTGTTGCAGCTTGATATGATACCCATTTTGAAATCTGAGGGATTACTATAGATAATATAAATACCATTTTAAAGTCCAAGTATCGCACAATACGCAGAAATTATGTATAAAATGAAAATTGCACATATTATTAAGAAACTACAATATTCAACAGAATCTGCAATCATAATCATAAGGTAAAACATACTTTCAATTGAAACTCAATAGTAAATATTTACAATTCGATATATTTTTCTTATTCCTAAAAAACATACAATTTTTTATTCAAATCGACTACCACCTCCTATTATTAAAGCATAACTTAACTCTTAATAGCTTCCGTAACTTGTTGAAGAAATGCTTGCACATTTGGATGTTGCATTAAAGCATTTTTCTTGGCACTCAGCACCATGCCAAGGACATCGACACACCTGTCCTTTTCACGTAACGTGATGCACTTAGTTTCGCCGTCATGACCATCACCATCTCCATCAGCATTTCCGCTGCCAACAGGAGCACTGCAGCTTGGAAGTATATCCGTTACAGCGCTAATCATTGTGCAGTTCATGTCGTCAACTGTGTTACCGACTGGACTGCTCACACTTTGTTTGGTTTTGTTACGTTTGCATTTACGAACTGCTGTACCATCAGGCGATGTTTTTTCCGTTTTTCTTTTTTGACAGCATTTTCTTGCTTTTACCTGTTTGTCACTATGTTTGTTTAACATAGATTCTAGGTTTTTGTTATTTGCGAAGGAATTAGAAGTTGTACTGTTGAATTGTTGCTGTTGCTGCAGAGACTGTTCTTGATTTGGTATTTCTTGTTGTAAGCGACGTTTAACATGCAAATTTAAACGTTCTTTGATGGTGTTTGCTGGTGATTTCTCCGGCGTATTTGGAGGCGTGGCTGGTTTTTGTTCAGTTATTTCCACATTTTTTATTGACTCTGTCATCCTCACCACGAAAGGTATTATTTCTAAAAAAGTATTCTCGCTGAAAGAGAAGGGTGTACAACAAAATGTCAAAACATGTAAAAACTGCTGCCACCTCCAGCAAATGAAGTAATTACAATTACAAATATTTACCAAACTTCCAAAAACGGCATATTTAATATAAAGTAGGGTCGGCCGTGGTCGAAAATGGAAATGTCAACCACTAACGGGAACAGATAGGGATCAACCCGGTAGCGCCCACCGTGTTGTTGTGATGGTGACCCCATCAATGACAAAATCATCTCCCGCCCCCACTGGTTTCTGAGTTGTAACCCTTGGAAATTTTAAATTGTTTTCCCTGTCTCCGTAACTATAAAAGATATCCGATTAGTATATATACCTTTAGAAAGGTAAGTTAAATACCTTTTAATTATGTGAAGTACGATTTTATTGAAGATCGCATATTTTTGAAAAAAAAATTATCTTAATATTTTTAGTACTTTGTTTCCAATTAATTAATTTTTTCTAAGTAAAATATGTAATAGACCCACATAATTTTTTTGTAAAATAAGAAACTATAGGTTATAACCTATCTACCCTTTTTTTTTCATAATCTGTGCAAGATTTTAGGAGAAATCGCTCTTTGAAACTTAAGTAGTTAATGCTTTTTCGAATTCTACTACTCCACTTTGTATGAAATGTTTTACTCTACTTTTGCAATTGTGATCATGGAAGGTAAAATATAAAATGATGTAAGCGGATACCGTTATCCGTTAAAAATCTTTATATCGTGTTTCATACTGGTATAAGTTGTAGTTGTGGTTCTTGCTTATATTGATTTACTTTGAAATTAACGTTTTAGAAATATTCAAATTATTTATTTCATCCGATTTTTTTTTTTAAATTTTTTTCATTTCCTCAGTTAAACGCCGCAGGCGAAAAATTGTTCTGAAAAATCGCGGGATTTACAAAAAAATAAAAAATCTTGCTATACATAAATTAATAACTTTCTAACGGTATACACACCAATTGGATTTCTTCTATGGTTAAGGAGATGTAGGCAAAATAATTTCAAAGGGTAATAACTCAGAAAGCAGAGGGAAACGATTTTTTGTGTTTGGGATCTGCATCACAAGCAACAAACATCAAAAACAACAAAACGATTGGCGTTACCGAGCGGATCCCTATTTAAGGCTGGAACCCTTTTTGTGTAACGTGCTTATATATAGAATGGCACCGTCCGAAACCATAGAAATTTTAGCTAATTAATTATTAGTCAAATTAACTACCGACAATGATCCAACCTTGTTTTTCTGAAAGATTATCGCGTTCAGAATCTATTAAGTTCAGTTTCTTATACATTTTTTTCAAACTATGTGGCAGCGTTTAGATTGACGTTAGCCGCCATATTGGCTCACTTTCAGAATTAGCAGCAGAAAATTGTTTTTCTTTGCTGCTGACACTTGGGAGATTTTCTAGAGTTGTAATTCTTTAATCTGGAAAAATAAGCAATATTTGTATACTTCTGTCAAAGCTGACTTCGAGGAAAATTATTGACGAAAATTGCATTTAGCGTTTGGCTCCGATATTCAATAATTATTTTAGTGAATATTGACAAGTTTCTAACAGCAATTTATTAAGGGCCGTATTCAGAAAGCAAAAAAAAAACGAGTCCTAGTTTCCACGGCTGCATAATTACTGAACGTGGAGAAAATGACGGCAACCGACCAGATGCGAGCAATGCTGGATCAGTTGATGGGCACAACGAGGAATGGTAAGCAAGAGAAATGGATGGGCCAAAGTGGCCTGTTCCATGTAAGGATATGTTCTCCACTCGGGCAGGAAATCATTTTGCCATGATCAAATGGTAAATGTTTTAAATTCAAATCCCATCAAGAGTTTATTAGTTTAAACGGGGATCGACGTCTTATGAAATTCAGCTACCTAATTTATTTCCTTCACACCTGGGATTGCTTTTAGCCGATAATAATTTTACTTTATTTCTATTCTACATTATGTTTTATTTTATTTCTATATCTACATGATCCTAATCTTTTAACGCTTCTACAGGTGAGGATGGACGCGGCTTGAAATTTTCGGATACCAGAGTGTGTAAGAGTTTTTTGCTCGGATGTTGTCCGCATGACATTTTGGCATCAACGGTAAGTTTAAAAAATTACAATTCATTATTAATACACAGCAGCCACTGAAAGCAAATAGTGAAAATGGGTAAATAGACAACATAATAAAACAAAACAAAATAAGGATCAAATTTAATTAAATTAGTAGCAAAAACTAGATCAGGGAATGGAATTTGTAAACAAGTCAATAAAACAAAATCCAAAACTCAGCATCTTCGGTTAACAATTGATAATTTTGTATAATTGAACTTTTCAGAAATGCGAATGAAAGACTTAAAGATAAATTAATTATTAAGAACCCAAAAATAGGCCAATAAAGACGAATGACTGTATGTATTTCTTTACTTATTTTGCAAATATTTAACTTTCTTTTAATCACTAATGACATGTATATCTTTTCAAAGCAGAGCGATCGTGTTTTTTTTTTGTTTTAGCCGAGAGTATTTTGGTTGGGAAAGAGTTTATACATATTTTAAACGATTGCCCATGATTGTTTGCCTTGATGAAGGGTTCATGATACTCGGAACTCATTCGTTTGATGGTGCAGTGCGTGCGTACGTATAACAACAAAATGTCACCGTTTTCTTACTACAAAATTTTGATGAGAAACCTTTATTTAACACACTTTTATTTCTCTTTTATGCTTGAAGCTTGAAAAGGCTCTCTACGCCAACCCCCCTCAATCCCCAAGCAGGATAAATCAAAAACAATAACAATAAGCCTAAATGTACGTATATATATAGACCACATAGAGAAAAAAAGCCTTGTGCGAGGATGTGTCACTTGTCATGTGTCATGTGCGGACCAAGATGTGAGTTTAATCCAAATCAATTTTTTTTGTCATATCGTCATTATTTACATACTACGTAGTTGTTTAGTAATGAAGAAGTGCAGTCGTTAAGTAAAAACTATGGTCACTTTTGACATTTAGAACACGTTTCATATTTCCGAGCGTACACAACAGCGTCCAGCAGAAATGCAGAAATACTGGGTAAGTCAGCAAGAAAAATGTTGCATTTCAAATCAGAAAGTAATTAAAATTGAGAAGTTTTAACATTTAGAGATTTAACAAAAATCTGGAAATTTTTTTTACGATTTTTAAAACTTAAAAAATTTCTATACCTAATTTTAAATAATTAGAAAATTTAAAGAAATACGCAAGTTTTTTTTTGTCGTTATGTCGTTATTCATTAATTTTTTTGTTTAATAATAATACTTATCGCTTTTGATCTCTGACTTTTGAGCTCTCTCTTTTTATTGTAATTAGTGAATAAAGTGAATTTAGTAAAAGTAACAAGCAACTATTCTGTCTTTTCAACATTTTTCGGTTCTTTTTATTTTGCTACATTCCCGGAGCTGATAAATTATTTTGTAATAATTTAATATTTTGATAACCTGTCTGCCTTTTAAAGGGCACCAACAAAAAAAAAAATTATATTATAACATAAATTCGTCAGTGCTTATCTTATCACATTTTTTGTTGTTCTTGTTGCTATGTTTATTGTAATACCCCAAAAAAAATGTGAACAATTTCACTTTTATTGAAATAATAATTTGGAGTTATTTTTATTTTAATGTTTTTGTATCACCTTTTTTGAAATTATTTTTTATTATTTACTTAGTGTTATACTATGTACACTGTTTCTAAATTTCATGGCGATGGTTAAATAATTAATTTTGTTCACCTTTTTTAACTAAGTTAAAAAAAATTAATAAGCAAAATGCAACATTTTTCTCTACGACATCACTACGGAAGCATTCATTGGCATTGATTGCCAGCCATCCATCCATTATTATTGTTGGTACGTATTATTGACTATCTTCAAACTTCAACTTCGATAACTTCCGATAGCAACATTTCGCTGGTACGTATCCAAATCCTTCTTCTTCTTCTTCTTCTTGTTGTTGTTCTTATACACTTAAATCTCTCTCACATTCTGAGAAGTACAAAGATACACGAAATTTAAATTGTTAACCTCAGTGATCGATGGTAGCGTGTCTTCTGAATACTACTCTAATCCTCCATCTCCTCGTCCTCCCTAAGTACTCATTCTTCGTCGCGTTACTCATAGACTTTGTGTTACATTTTCGCATAAAATGCTGCTCAGCTTTTGGTGAGTAAAAAACAAAATAAAAAAAATATAATAATTAAATCTTTTCAATTTTAATTATCTTCCTTTTGAAAATTAAAGAAACAAAAGAACAAGAAATACAAAAACAAACGAATGAAAAAAATTTTAAAAAGACAATTCTAGCTAATCCAAAAATGTAACGAGTTTTCCAAATAAAGGGTTTTTTGTTGTTGTAGAGAGCTTAAACAAAATTCTGAATTCGATATTGTGCTGTAAGTCTATTAAAACAATATTTTATATATCATATATTATCGTAATATTTTATTTATATTATATACACAAAAATATCATATCTTAGTTGATAAGAATAAAAATTATTAAAATTGTTTTGTCGATGTTGAAGATTTAATATTTTAGTTTTAATATGAATATTAAGTATTTATTTTAGAATTCGAAATATTACTTAAGTGATTATGAGTTCTTCATAAATATTGAACTGTTGAAAATTCTCAGTTTCTCTCTTCAACCCTATAATTGTTTAACTCTTGTCTGGTCTTCTATCGCAATTTTTCATTTTAATATATTGTGTAATAACTAATTGTCAAGCACGTCTTAATACTTTTTGGTGAATTAAAGTGCTCTGGCAGTGGCGTAGCGTGGGGGTGCTCAGGGGGGGCCAATGCCCCGGGACACAGAGCTATCAGGGGCGGCACAACTATCGTGGTCGGCCGAAGTGGCTAGTGGAGGGGCGGAATATTTCTAACCGACTCCAGGTGTAAGAAATTCACGCTACGCCACTGTGCATTGGATCAATTGGAATCAAATCAAATTTAAAGTACGATAACGAGTTTTTAAAGCGTTTTATAACGACTCTGATTTAGGGAAGATTTTATCATGTTGGTCTATATAATTGTTAATACGAGTACATATAAGAGTCAGTACACATGTTTGCATTAGATGAAGATGTTTCGTAATGTAATTCTAGCTTCTCAATATAGATAGCTTGTTTTTTAAAAAACTATAATTTAATGTACCTGGTTCTGTTTTGTCTCCATTTGTATCTCAAAGAAGTAAAGCTTTATGTGATCATGCGACAACACTAATAAGTAAGTTACCCTCTGATGGATTTTGGAACGAATTTATGTCATCCCTTGTTACGTTTACCAGCACGAGAAAAGTCACTGAAACTGGTACAACGCCGAAACCGGGTTGTCTCCAAACCAAACTTTACATGGAAATAAAATTTTATTTGTTGTTTAGTACCTGAGACCCCGAAGGAGCAGTTCCTCAGTCCTTGTTGCAGTCCTTCTAACGTTGCAAAGTTTGTTATTTATTTGCCAAGACCCCGCTAATACGTGAATTCTAAAAAATCCATAGAGGCTTTTTCAATCTCAAAAAATATACATACAGTTTTTGCTTGTTTAATAAGATAAGATTTTTTATGTTACATACATTTCAATTGAAAGTCTTACATATTGACATATATATTCACTTATATATTGACTTACATATTGACTTGTCATATTATTGATAAATGGGTAATATAATTATAACTTGATACAGTATAAGTTGATTTTCTGCTCATCATCACTTCGGACATTCTTATTGTTGAGTTTGGTGTCCTCGTCTGACATTTCTATTTTTCTTATGCTGCAGCAGTTTTGGGTAAAAGCTTCATCGGTGCCAAAGGAACTATACTTGCAAATGTATAGGAAGCTCCTGCTAAGGGTGCCAGTGGTACAGTATTATAAGGTTTCAAATGTCCAAAAAATGCTGAATCAGTTGAGGCTGCTCCTGCTGGTCCTGCTAAGGGTGCCAAAGGTACAGAATTAACATTAGTGGTTACAGGGTACTGATTATTCGGGTAACTTGACTGCAATGTATGTCCCATTGTACCCGTGGACAGAGATGAACGGGGTAGATAGTTTGCCGTTCCTAAACGTGAATTATGATGATTGGGGTAACTTGATTGCAATGTATTATTCCATTGCCCCATTGTAGTATTTACTCTGAAATTATTGTTGTTCTGTGGACGTATATTCCACGGTGAAGGTGTTGAGGTTGCTTTTGCTGCTCCTGCTAAGGGTGCCAAAGGTACAGAATTAACATTAGTGGTTACAGGGTACTGATTATTCGGGTAACTTGACTGCAATGTATGCCCCATTGTACCCGTGGACAGAGATGAACGGGGTAGATAGTTTGCCGTTCCTAAACGTGAATTATGATGATTGGGGTAACTTGATTGCAATGTATTATTCCATTGCCCCATTGTAGTATTTACTCTGAAATTATTGTTGTTCTGTGGACGTATATTCCACGGTGAAGGTGTTGAGGTTGCTTTTGCTGCTCCTGCTAAGGGTGCCAAAGGTACAGAATTAACATTAGTGGTTACAGGGTACTGATTATTCGGGTAACTTGACTGCAATGTATGCCCCATTGTACCCGTGGACAGAGATGAACGGGGTAGATAGTTTGCCGTTCCTAAACGTGAATTATGATGATTGGGGTAACTTGATTGCAATGTATTATTCCATTGCCCCATTGTAGTATTTACTCTGAAATTATTGTTGTTCTGTGGACGTATATTCCACGGTGAAGGTGTTGAGGTTGCTTTTGCTGCTCCTGCTAAGGGTGCCAAAGGTACAGAATTAACATTAGTGGTTACAGGGTACTGACTATTCGGGTAACTTGACTGCAATGTATGCCCCATTGTACCCGTGGACAGAGATGAACGGGGTAGATAGTTTGCCGTTCCTAAACGTGAATTATGATGATTGGGGTAACTTGATTGCAATGTATTATTCCATTGCCCCATTGTAGTATTTACTCTGAAATTATTGTGATTCTGTGGAGATATATTCCAATCGAGGTTATGCCTTGTATTGTTCGAGCGATTCTTGAAGGGGATAGTATTGTTTAACATATGCGTCCTGTTATGGAAGTATGTGTTTTGTGGCCTTGATGGTGCGATGGTATAATTGGTTTCAGTTGGCAATGATTGTTGGTGCCAGCGTTGTAACAGTTTCTTGTGTGTATGAACATCACGCTTACCATCGGCAAAGCTGCTGGCCGCTACTAGCATAAAAGCTAGTAACACCGCAAAGTACATGAGATACCCTTGGACGGTCTTCATTCTGAAACGAGTACTGTAACAAGAAGCATATCAGTTAATACAACACGAGTGCACTTTAATGTAATGTAATGAAATGCATTTTTTTAATTAAAATATCGTTTGATATAGAAAAACCTGCCAAAATTTGCGTTGATAAAAAAAGCGCAATTGAATCCAAGAAAGAATTTGGAAAAACATTAACTAACTAACATTAACACACTAGAATCTAACATTAACCACACTAGAATCTAGATAATTAATTAGTGTATAAGTTGAATTCTTTATATTAATATAAAATAGATTGAACCAATCAGAAAAATAATAAACATTTTAGTGAAACGTTAGCTTTGTTATTAAAGTACTTTGTTTCAATCGTTTACCAATTGTTTCAGGCACTTGTTTTGTCTGGTGTTAAATAAATATCTTCTCCCTCTTCTCTGCAATGTTTTGAGTTAGGCTTTATAACTTATTTTTTTAGGAAAGCAAAAAGCGTTTATGTTGTTTTTCGCTCAACGTTTTTCCATAAACTAAATTTTATTCGAAGTTCAAATAATCAAATAAACTAAATTTATGTACACTTTGCGTTGTCTTATTATAGTAGTTTTTGTATTCGTAGCTGTATAGGAATCAAATTTTTTAGTAAAATTATTAGTTGTTGGTGTCTCTGACCTCGGGATCAAATCCGACGGTTAAAAGTTTTTAGAATCAAAGTTGTTTGTGTTTAGATGGTGGACAGTTTATTGTTGTAAGTGTTGACATGTGATTTAAGGGTAAAAGGCCTGTTAGATTCAGGAAAATATACACATGTGTGGTGTATTTATGTGTGAGCAGATACGATAGTTATGTGTGATAATTATTAAACAATAAGAGCTGTCCGTTGAAATCACGTCTAATTTGATATTATCTGTTCTTAAGAGCGATTGGGATGATGTCGATCTATCTAATGGAATTGTATATCCTTGTATAATCTATATACACACAGCAGTTATAGTGGGCGTTTTGGTTTATCTACTTTACGCCGTTATTTTATAACCCACAATCGATTTATGATGGAAATATTGATGATTGGTCCACATAATGTGCTTATTATATAATCGAAAGCAGATTTCGGATCGAAAATATTCGAATTTAACATCGAAGAAACATGTAATATAGGGTGATAGTATCAGCACTGTAATGTGAGTAAAATAAAGATAAGTATTGTATATAGGAAACCATGTTATACTATTATAAAAGGTAACAAAAATGCATGCGTAACCGTAGCCGTTCTGAGCTAACTAATTTAAAACTGTTAATTATAAAATCCTCGTCCTAGAATATTATAAATGTCTTCAGCATTTAAACTTTCAATTAACTAGTTAGCTAACCTTTAAATATAAGAATACTTTCCAAAGTTTTTGTCAACATATTTGATAAGAACATGCACTAGCATATTTGGGTCACCGTAGCCGTTCTGAGCTAACTAATTTAAAACTGTTAATTATAAAATCCTCGTCCTAGAATATTATAAATGTCTTCAGCATTTAAACTTTCAATTAACTAGTTAGCTAACCTTTAAATATAAGAATACTTTCCAAAGTTTTTGTCAACATATTTGATAAGAACATGCACTAGCATATTTGGGTCACAGGCACAGCAAGGACTACAAAAATAACATTTTTTATCTTTTCATCCATTACCATATTTCTCTAATCATTAGTAAATTCCTATTCCTCCATTATGAAATATGTACATGCATATTAACTTATTTTCCCGAACCGTTTACAATTACTGAAAATCGTACCGATGACGTTCGCGCTGCACACGTGGATGAAGACGAAAAGAGTCTTGGGTGAAATTACACTTACTTTGTTATTATATTTTCTCAACAGCGATTTAGGCGATGTTATATCTTAGCTTTCCAGTATATCTTCTATCTAATCTCATCTATCTAACGAATTGCATATCCTTGTATAACCTATATACACTAGGGTGGACCTTAGCTATACTTGGTGAAAATTTTTTGCATCATTTTTTTACGCCGCCCCCTAAAATTTTTCCATTGGATAAAGAAATAATTTCTGTAAAATATGAAGTTGATCGGATAACAGAAAAGCGTGGCACATTCATATGAAACTTGCAAAAAATGTGAAATTTGTATCAACGAAAAGGAATGAAGCAAACATTTTTAATAATGGTTAAATGTTCTTCATATTCAAGAATATTCATAATATTAGTGATACACTATAGTTTTTTGAGCATAATAATTAACTAATACCTGCATTTTTTAAATTATAGATATTAAATTTTACGCATCTTATTGAGAGTGCTATTTTTTTAGTTATACAGGATGTTTCGCATAAGAGGGGACAAAAGGCTTGGGCGTGTAGGTTGGGTCGAGACACGAAAAAAATCGTATGGGAAGGGTGGGGAGGGTGCATTTTCCCTTGGTTTGAAAGCCAAATATCGGCCTCTTAATATCCTTTTTAAATTAGGTTCCTACGTCAAACAGTTTTTAGAAAATTAATGCCAAAGTTAAAATTTTGAATAAAAATTCCAAAAAATAAATTTTTGGTCAAAGTTATCTTGATCTAAACATTATTTTCGGAGAAATATAAAAACGCTTTGTGATATAAAATGTATAAATAAAATGTTATGGTCGAAAAATAAGGCCCACCCTAATATACACTCTACAGCTATAATGGACATGGTACGTGTTTATTTTATAACCCAAATTAGATTTATGATGGAAATATTTATGATTGGACCACATAATGTAAAATCTAGATTGAGACTTGAAAATATTGGCGATTCAAAATCTACATAGAAGAAACATTTAACCTTAACATATATACATACATTGAACTTTGACATACATACATATACACTTATTGCATTAACTATTCGATTATGATTTAAAGTGGGCATGGTCCTCCACGTTTACATTACATATAGAAAAAATATGCTTCTAACTTTAAAGTCTCTCTGAATTCAAAGTAAAAATTTATTAACTTAATCTTACGGTTTGGGAAAATAAGTTTAAAATGAATTCTTAAAAAGTTTATGAAAGTGTTACATTTATAAATACCTACATAGCTATATAATAATATATTTAGATATAGATAGACGTAGATATTATAATATTGAGTTATTTTTGTTTTAATATCATTAATTATGTTGTTGACCGTTAAAAAAGGTAAAATAACAAAAATCATTAATCAGAATGCATAATTTCTATCTACGACATTGTTACGGATTCATTAGCATTGATTGCCAGCCATCCATCGATTATTATTGCTGGTATGTATTGTTGACTCTCTTCAAACTTCAACTTCGATAAACGAATTTTCGATAGAAACATTTCTATAGAGCACACTTGTTTAAAGTATTAAAGCTAGCATTGCTGCATCCGTCATATATTTCACAACCATACAGGAAATGTGGAATGAGGGATTTCATTAGTTTTATTCTACATTACCGAGGCAGAAGGTGTTTCACCAAATAGAGGCTCCGAAGAATACAATAAATCCGACTACAGAACAGAACAGACCGAGATGCTTGATGAAACTGCTATACAGGGTATAGATTCTCCTGCATATGAAATGGTTGGTAGGTATCCCGTGTGGGAACCCCTGTATATTATCACAGCCTGTGTCTTGCTGACATTAAGGACAAGGCTTTTGCTATATGCCCATTGATAGATCAAATGTATGTCGTTCTCTAACTGCACTGCCTCCTGCTCAGCGTTAGCTCGGTTACTCTATAACATTAACAGAATTAATCATCAGCGTAGATATGCACCTCAGAGTGCTGCGTATGAAAGTCGTTAATGTAAAGTAAAAAATAATATTGAACCTAGAATGGAATACTGGGGGACTCCACTACCTACAGCGAGAGATTCAGATAAATGACCCGACACAAAGACACATTGGCTCTGTTGAGATAAGTATGAATATATTAAGTTGCACGCAGCACGTGGAATTGGCTTCTAAGATTGACATAAGAGCTTCCAATTACCTTGGTTGAAAGCCTTACTGAAATTAAACGCCACAAGAAACGATTGTAACTTTCTATCCATGTTAAGACTAATATTGTCGCTCAAGTTAAGAAGGGCGGTAGTCATGCTAAATTTTTCCCTAAAACCCGACCGATTTGAGTATAAGCTAGTTCTACAATCTCCTGATAAAAAAGTCATTATTTGCCTCTTCTTAATGTTCTCACAGAGTTTCGATAAACAAGGCAATAGATTAATATGCCTATAGTCGCAAGCCGCCGTTGGCTTAGCAACCTTTGGGATTGGGCAATCTTAGCAATTTTCCATTGGTGAGGAAAAGATAATGTAATTAATACGAAGTTAAGAAAATATGAGCCAATAATTAGAAAAATAGTCTTAATAAATTTCTAATGTACGCTATCTATGCCCACAAAATCCGATTTAAGTGCCACGAGCGTCGTATACTTGTTATCAATGGAAGCGCTCCTCAAAGCGACACTTGCACTCTCGGGCAGTGTCTGATCTCGGGCCATAAGATGGTTGATCGTGTAAAGAGGCAAAATGGATTTTAAGATCATTAGCGTTGAGAGTAATCATTTATGATTTACTTTTATAGATTCCGAACCTGCGCGCTTCCAAAAATCATTGGTCACAAAAATCTCTGATAACACTTCTGAAAAGAATTCTGCCGTATTTAAATTTGGCTTTCTTAATCCAATGTGTTAATCTAAATCTCTACGATGCTTAGCCCGCGCAATGCTCTAATTTTACCGAGGGTATGTTCGCGGTTTAGTGCGACGTCTAACAAGAGGTACGCAATTGCTAAATAGAATTGTCAATGGCGCGCTAAGTTCGGTTAACTTAGTGTGCGCGTATTCAGGGCACTTGCAAACAGATTAACAGTGTCAACTCTATTGAAGTCTGTACTCGAAACACGTGTGTATGTAACTGACCATTTGCCACGTCCAAATCAGTGGGAAAATCTGGTTTATAAGCAAGCTCTGAACCAAAGCTTTAAAAACTTCCAACCAACGAAGGTTCCACACCAACCAGGGCGGAAAATGGAATAAGGAAGGTGGTAGGTGGTGGTAGGTGGCCACGTCATCTGCCTAATCAAATTTTGCGCTATTTTTGAGAGTGTTAAGCATTTCGTTTGTGTATATGATAAGTCTTTGGAACCTTGAGAAACGTCATCCTTTTTTTATTTCTTGCTTTTCACTTGAAGTTTACCTAATTTTAACTTTAAAAGACCTTCTAAATAGTCTTTCAACCAGTCCAAAACTTTTCCTCTTATTCCCACTCGGTCACAGGCTTCGAACCATTTTTTTTATGGTCGAGGGCTTCGAAAGCCTTGCTGAAGTACTAAAGCCTTTCTGCCAAGAAAAGTATTACATGTCGGCGCTGACTGAGACACGTGTTAACAAAGTCCGCAAACCTGCAAAGTAATAGATGGATACTTTTTACCCGCTGGAATCCATATTGATCTTCCTTTATTAATTTGTGCTTATCCATAAAAGCCTACAAACGTTTCATTACTCCTCTTCTTCTTGTTGATGTTCTTATACACTTCAATCTCTCTCACATCCTGAGATGTACAAAGATACAAGAAATTGAAATTGTTAACCTCAATGATCGATCGTAGCGTGTCTTCTAAATACTACTCCTCCATCTCCTCGACCTCCCTACGTATTCGTCCATTCTTCGTCACGTTACGAAGTAACACTGCAACCTGTATAAACCTGTAACACTGCAACCACTTCTCAAGTGCTTCTTAAGATGTCCTGATCCTTTAACGTTAAAAATTGGGCTTTTCACTGATATTATATTTCTTACATTGAGGGCGTGTTACCCAAAATTAATTAAATTCAAATGCGGATACAGAGATGACAAAAATTTACACAGAAATGACAGAAATTGGCAGATGAAAGAGAAAAGTAACTGGGGATTCCCTAAATTACAACACGAATTTATGTTACACGAATGAAAGTTTCTCAAAAATTTTTTCCACCGTTGTACACCCACTTCAAAAGTGATACAATTTAATTGGGCTCTTTTTTGTGGGTAAATAAAAATTTTGAGTTGTTTCACTTGAAGTATGTGTGCGATATGTACATACATACATACATACTATATTTGTAAGAGTGAAGATGTTTAAACACTACATCAACTTCCCGTAATTAATACGATTCTAGCTTAATATAGATAGGTTTTCTTTAAACTATATTTTAATGTGCGTGGGTCTGTTTTTATACCCTACACACGAAGTGAATAGGGTATATTCACTTACTGTTCCGTTTGTAACGCATTAAAGGAAGCGTGACAGGTATAGAAAAGTATGTATGTATGTATATATATTCTTGATCAGCGTGACCTCCTGAGTCGATTTAGCCATGTCCGTCCGTCTGTCTGTCTGTGGAAATCACGATTACAAGAGAACGAAGATATCTTCTTCAAACTTGGCAGGAATATTGTCTATCATTAGAAACTCAAAATTTTTATTTACCCAAAATTTTTATAGTGAACATAAATTCATCCATGCTTATAGCTCAATTTCCCAGGCCAGTTTCCACTTTCTTCGGCCAGGCCGAAGTTAACACTCTTTCTGGTTTCATTTAATTTCAGTTCACTGCATTTGTGATATCGATATGTGTTTCAGTAATCGTGCCATAACTGTAATAAAACCTCTTTTATTGTTTGTATTTGCGTTCTTTTTTCATATTATAAACATTTCAGTTGAAAGATTTATACATTGACTTATCATAAATGAGTAATATTGTATAATTAAAAACTTGATATAGTAAAACTTGATTTTCTGCTAATCATATCATCGGACATTCTTATTGTTGAGTTTGGCGTCCTCATCTGATATTTTCATTTTGCCTATGGTGCAGCAGTTTTGGGTAAAAGCTTCATTGGTGTCAACAGAAATATACTTGCAAGTGTATAGGATGCTCCTGCTACTCCTACTAACGGTACAGGGGTACAGTATTATAATTTTTCAAAGGTACCAAGAAAGCTGAATCATTTGAGGCTGATTTTGCTGCTCGTGCAAAGGTACAGTATTAAGATAGTTAGTACATGGTAGTGATTATTGGGGTAACTTGACTGCAATGTATTATTCCATTGCTCGATTGTAGTATTTACTCTGATATTACTGTGGTTCTGTGGAGGTATATTCCAATCCAAGTTATGCCTTGTTATATTGCTCGAGCGATTCTTGAATGGGTTAGTATAGTTTATGGTATAATTGGTTTCAGTTGACAATGATTGTTGGTAACAGTGCTGTAATAGTTTCTTGTTTTTTTTACTAAAGCCACTAGCATTAAATCTAGTAACACAGCAAAGTAGATGAGGTACCCTTGGTCGGCATTCATTCTGAAACGAGTGCTGTAAGAAAAAGCACATAAATCAATACAACACGAGTTCACTTTAAAGTTTCGTCGTTATTTCATGTATTCTTTTAAGTAAAATATCGTTTGATATTGAAAAACCTGCTCAATTTTTCGTTGATAAAACAAACACAACTGAATCCCAAAAAGAATTCGGAACAATTTTCTGTTCTCATGAGCGATTTGCGTGATTTCGATCGGCGAGAAATGCTTAAAGCTATTGTGTATATCGTAGCTTTCCAGTATATCTTCTATCTAATCGAATTGTAGATTACTTGGAATCTAATTCTTGTGTAACCTATATACACACTACAGTCACAGTAGTCCTTATACCTTATCTGCATTACGCGGTTATTTTACTACCCACAATAGATTTATGGTTGGTGCACTTATTATATAACTTACAACAGAGTTCATATCGAGAATATTGGCGATTCGAACTTAAAATCGATGCAACATATGTAGGTGTATATCGTATATACCTTTTGCATTAAGTTTAAATGAACCTTTTAGTCCTCCACGTTTACATTACATACGTTAATTCAAATCTCTATCCGGAATTTGTCTGTAAAAATGCGTGCCTTGATGACTGGCGATTTTAACGCAATCTGTTACAACAAGCCAATGTTATGGTTGTTTGAACAAGTCAATGTTAGTGATGTGTCGCGGTTTTTACATTGAACGAAATTTTGAACAAAGAACTACCCTGAAATTTTGTGTTGCAAACGAAATTTGTGTCAAATGTAAAAAAACACATTGATAAATGTGTTTTGCATCTGGAGGGGAGTACATTGAAGGTGACAAAATAAATTTTTATGATAAACATAAAGAATTAACATTTTTTGTTTTATTGACAAATTCCGGGTAGAAGTTTGTGTGTGACAATGTGTATATGACAAATATGCTTGTAACCTCAGCGTCTCTTTATTTCAAGAAAGATTTTTAATTCAAACAAACAAACATTTGAAATTATTTTGTCTTACTTATTTATACATTTTTGTATAATATGTAGATTAATTTTTGTAATTTTGTACATCCATTTTACAACATTTTTTACATTCTGTATGTAGATTAATTTTTGTAATTTTTTACATCGTTTACAAGTTTTAAAATCTATGAAGTTATTTTTTGTATTCCTTAATTTTAGTAGATATAGGCCCAGTTTTTCAGTGCTCGTTTAAACGGCGTTTAAACGGAGATTAGTTAAACGCCAAACAAAAGTTAACTGAGATTTGAGTTTTACAGTGCGAGTTTAACTTATCTATGTTAAACGTATCTTTTCTATATTTCATACAGAAGTTATCTAAATTCAATGAATATTTAGCGTATACCTAAACCTTTTTTGGCAGCACTTGACAATATTTTCATTTTTACAAAGAGAACAGCTGTTCTGGTGCAAATAAACAAAATTATTAGCATAGTTTTGAACAAAGGTAAATGTCTGTACTCGAAGAAACAGCTGTTTCTTTATCTATTAAAAAGATAAATTTACCGGAGTTTAACTGAGCAATATCGGCCGGTTAACCTCCGTTTAAACGAGCACTGAAAAACACAATGTGTCGTTTAAACGAAGGTTAACTGAGAAACGACGATAACTGAGCACTGAAAAACTGGCCCATAAAGTGGGTTAAGCTTAGATGAATTTTATCTCAACCTTCGTGTCTGTTACGATTTCTATTTTAAAAAATTTTTATTGTATTGTACATCAGTATAATATTAATGAAAGTATTTTTCTATTTTTAATTGTATTATGTTTAAATTTATTATTTCTATTACAATTATGTACGAATATATCTGTAGTTCTAAATTCTCGAATTACTTCAGATCTTTCCACAAGCAGCACTTCTACCTTAATGCATGCAAAAAGCTACTAGAAATGTCACTAGTGCAGAGAAAAGCATACTTGTACTATAAAGACGGCTCTTCGATCCAGAAGTTCGAAAATTTGAACTCTTGTGTGATGGTGGGCTTTTATTTTCGGGTAAAGGATTCATTGGAGCCAATGGAACTACCGGCTGTGCAGGCTGCTGCTGAGGTTGCTGTGCCGTATAACAAATAAACTGTTGAGCTTGGATTGTTTTTGTAGAATTTGATATATCAGGTTGATCGACAGTTGCGTTCGTCGGTGTGCAAACCATGCCGCTTCCTGGTTGTTGCTGTAAGGGTGCTGTTAGTGGTGCACCCGTAACCTTTTTCTTTTGAAGTGGTTTGATTTTGCTTGCATAATTTCTCCCACTTACGAGATTCGGTTTCGGTTTGCCATGTTCATTAAATGCCTTTACACTAGCCTTAAGAACGGTTTCAGCAATCGTCTTTACCACGGACTCCGTTCCAGATTCTACAATCAAAATATAACCAAAAAGCTTAATATTTTTGTTCAAGTTATTAATTTAATTTGCATTACTTTTACGACTGTCTGAAGGAGGAGCCTGCGGTATTAGCATCACGGGACGTTGAGGCTGCACGCCGGAACCGGATGGAGAGTGATAACTCGACTGCACATGATTCGCACGAGTGTGTGCAATAGTCGTATCGTTGTGTTGTCGTGTAGCGTTGTGGTGACTGTGGTGGCCGTGATTGAAGTTGTGGTTGAATGTTGAAGCCATAGATGATGGAGTTTTTGGTTTTACAGTGGAATAACTCGACTGCACAGAATTCGGACGAGTGCGTACAAGAGTTGTGGCGTTGTGGGCGATGTGTTTGAGGTTGTGCTTGGGTTTGGTTGGTTTGGTTGGTTTGGCTAGTTTTGGTTGGTTTCCAGGTTTAGATTTTGGTTTTGTACTGGGATGGGGTTTCTTGCGCTTTTCCTGATGCGTCTGTGAAGGCTTGCGACTGTTTAGTTTTGATTTAGATTTAGTTTTCCTAGCTACTTGATTTGTGTGAAGGCTTTTGCTAGGACTGGCATCAGCAAAGCCGCTGAGAGTTAGAACCACCAATCCTAGTAACAAAGCCCAGTAGCATAGCTTCATTCTGAACCTTTGAGGAAAAATAAATGTTTCAATTAAAGTTGAAATTTTAAGTTGCTTAAAAAGTTGGTTACAAATGAAGTTTCTGAAAACTATTCGAGATATTTATAAATTAAAAATTTATTTAATTATGTTTTGAAATGTTTATTTCGTGATTTTCATTCATCTATGTATGTACGATATTTTATTCTTCATTTGTTATTGATTAGTTGTCGGTTCATTCAATTGGTCTTTGGTTCTTAGATCAACCGTTCGCTCGTTCCGTCGTCCATTGAGACGTTAATAAAGTCGAACTATGAGCTGATTTCAGTTCCTATTTCAGTTTCCTATGTATACTTATGTCTCACATGACATACGAATATGTATGTATTGTGAATATATGCTAGCGCATTGTTATTGTTGTTCTTCGTTTTTTCTACAGTTGACATCATCATCGTTATTATGTGTTAGTATCGATTCATTTGTTTTCATCACATTTTCACAGTTAAAATAGCCTCAAAAAACACTTAACCCTTTCAATACCCTAAAGAGCCGCTGGGCCATATAAACTGGAAAAAACAATTCAATATATCCTCACATATCAGGATAATGGGATAATATATCCCAACAGTATCAAACATTCACTCGCTCTTTTTTATCTTTTGGAATTTTGGGATCAAATATTCGAATAGCTAAAGCATTCAAATGACTGCTACTTCCGTCTAGTTTTGCCAGAACCGAAAATTTACTTTACGTATGAATACTGCTGGGACTTATCATCCTAATGTGAATGATTTTAGCGTACGGAATGTGACATATAGTCCCACTTTGAAAACAAAACCGTTTAAACAGCGCACGTCAATACACATAAATAATCGGTACTAGAAACAATAGAAAAAGGTTCCCTGATATGTATTCCCTTTCTTGGGATGTATTGTCTATATAGTAAAAAAAGGGTTAACACACATGCTTCAAATTTTGTACGTCATTTAAATGATTGAAGCCGACACTAAACTATAGATTTGACTCTAGTTAGGTAGTTAGTTGGAAGCAGATAAAAAACCTGGTATTGTATATTATTTGAAATAACTGATTAAATATTACATACATACTTTAACACCACTTCAAAGTATGCAATATGTGGCGAGTGTTAAACAGACGAATTTTGAAAAAACATTGATAAAAAATATAAAAACTACCAATTAGTTTTATTATTCATAAAAAAAAATATGTGTGTATTTAGTAAATGTATTAAATAATTTATGGTAAACTTTTTATTACAATTTATCTAAAAAAAGAACGTATTTTCCTGAATTTCGTCGTGCTTTTCTTAAAAATTTAATTGGTTAATATCATAGAATTTAATTTATTTCGTTTAGTTAAGAAGGAAATTTAAAGAATTTTTGAATCGAATATGTGTTTACAGCAATAATGCTGTTGTAATTGATTCATAAGAAAAACACTAAAAACAACATAAAAGTACATTTGTTGTCTCATCTAATATCGATTAATATTAAAGAATACAAACGGAACATTTCTTTATGTTAGTTGAATCCAGTGATATGAAAATATTCCATATTTCGTATGTATTTACATCCAGTCGTAAATCTCTCTACATCTCAGCTGTTCAAATAATTTTATTTCTATGTACATACATATGTGCAAACATATGTACATACATATGTGCAAACATATGTACAAACTATATGTTCATATGGTATGATGTAAACGGAAAAGAATGGACTTTTCATGGATTCCATCTTTTAGAATGGAATCAAAGGGTCTTAGTTTGAATTCGAAAGCTTATTTTATTTCCCTTTTTTATGGCTTTGAGTTATTTTATGACTATGAATATAATGAGAAGTGTTTTTTTTTGTTATTTTAATTTTAATATATGTATTCACATTCTGAATATATTCGCGGTTTTTTCCGCCCAATACATTTGCGTGTCTAAATTTTAGATTTTTACATAATGACGGCGCCCTCGAGAGAAGCAAAGAGGGAAAACATGTACATAATTATAGAAATAAACATACAAAGTAGACGTAGATATAGGAATACATAGATACATGGACAAATATATACTCATAGATACAAAAAGGCAACAAACTTGTTGGAAGCATGTCAAGAAGACCAAAGACAGACTGAGACATTAAAAAAGCTAGTTTTTATTCGAATTTTTTAGGAGTTCTCCTTTTTTTGTTGTTGTACGCTACACGGAGATCAAGGGTATATTAAATTTGTCCTACCGTTTGTAACGCACAAAGTGGCGCACGTGGATGGCATCGAAAATTATATACATTATAACAAATATATATATATACAAATTATATATATTCTTGATCAGCGTTCCGTCTTAAGTGGATTTAACCATTTCTCTGTGTCTGTCCCTGTTCGTCAGTCTGTCCGTCTACTGGTCGTTGAAATCATGATTGCGAGGAAACGTATAAAGTTATTGTGAATGATATTTTGCACACACAAATTCATTGTTATGTAGAGCAGTTCAAATGGACAAACACGCCCACTTTTTATAGAAAAACTGAAGGAACCTTTTTTTTGAAAGCGTATGTTACAGGGGATGGAACTAAGCTATTAGGACAAACATAAGTTCCCGAATATCTTGCGCCAATATTAACTACTTCACAAAAAATGGGTGTGGTCCACCCACTTACTCATCATAGCCCTGTATAATCCTATAAAATTCAAAATTTGTAGGTTCTGAATCAATGCTATCTTAGAAAAATAGGAATAAAACGAAAACAATAACATTTTGAAAATCATCATCACACTGAATAATTAATTAAATCAACGAATCAATCGAATTGGTACATTGGTTATCACACAGTTTGTTTAATAGAATTTAACATTACTCTGATATTTGTTGATTACTGGATTAATTACTATTTAAATGTTGATTTGTCAATTAATTTTTCCAGCTTCGCTTGTTTTAGTCTGCTTGATAGTAATACAAATTCTTACTAAGTTAGTTTAAGTTATGTTAGTTTAGTTTGATGATTAACTTCTTTTTAATTACCAATAATTTGTGGAACCAAACACTTAACTGATGTCCAAAGAAAAAAAAGACAAACTACGTTGTGTATCGCACAACGTTTTTTCATAAACTGAATTTTATTTTTGGTCAAATTATTTTACCATTTGATAATGTAAAATTTTTGGACTTATGTATTCGCAAAAGATAGTTGTTGTATTTGTTCTCATGTATTTTTTATTGTTTCAATAGTTTTGGGATATGTTGTTATTGTACACGCAGTAGGTAGATGTTGTATACATACTCGTATTTAGTTGCCGTTGTTGTTGTTGTTGTTGGGCCGACAGTAAGCAAAGGCATTCTATTTCTTGTAGTTGCTGATGGGGTTCAATTCTGTACCATAATTAGTTAACATATTGTTGGCAATTTTTCCGATTGTTGTTGTTGATCATGTATATTTCAAATTAAAGCCGGCGCTTAAAAGTTTCTATAAACAAAGCAGTCATACACACACACAGACACACACACACCCGCGCCCAATGAAGAACATAGTGCGTTTTCTTAACCCTTTCATTCCCTTGGATAACCCTTCATAGAACTTCATTCATTCATTCCCTTTCATAGAACTTGGAAAACATATATGTAACGCTGAGAATGAAAGTGTTAACATTTTTTCGTTTGTTAAAATTATAACATCTTTGAAATCTTCAGGGTTGCAATTTTGTGCTTGGACTATTTCTTTAAGGGGAAAAGCTGAGTCAAAGCATCATATTTTATTTTTAATATTTAATTCTTCTATAACTTTCCCACATGCGTACAAAACCCACATGAAATTTTATTTTCAATCATTGAAGTGTATCTGCCGCGAAGCAAAACTAAAAATCAACAAAAACCATGGATTTTTCGATGTGTTGAAATTCTTTTCATCTTCAAACCGATCATCTTCATCTTTTTTTCATCACCGCTGATCCGCTGATCGTTATACGTTAGCCGAAGTTATCTCATCTTCTACGATCACTATCACGATCGCCATCAGACTCTGTTTGTCCAACTTGAGGGATCGAAATATTTGAAGATAAGAATTTTTTACATATCGAGTGATATTTATGTTGGAAAGATCGAAATTATTTTGAACATGGGCGATATTTATTTTTTTGGACTTGGATGTAAAACTAAAAAACACTCAAGAGTCAAAACAGATTTTCATCGTTTGGGATCGTTTATTGGCGATCGTTTATTTGTTTTATTAATTGTTCCGTACACATACTACCAGACTATACACATATGTAAAATTAAATTAAAAAGAGTTTAAGATTTCAGAAAATATATCCAAGATATACAGGATTATCCAAAATAGACTAAAGGAATGGTACTATGGTTTCTTTTACTTGTTTGATTCTCCAATTATATTTCTGATGGCTGTTTCAGTTCTTTAATTATTGCTGGTTTGCTGGCATAAACTTTGCTTTTCAAAGAACCCCAAACAAAAAGGCCCAATGGGCTCAAATTACACCAACGAAAACGTATGCCGAAAATTGACGTAACTTACGCTTTTTCGTAACTTACGTATTTTCTATTGAACACTGATTTTCAAAATAAATTTTAATAACGTTAACACGCTCTGCAATCGTGTACGATTGTTTAAATTGTCTCCCTTGTAAAAACTGCCTATCATAGGTTAGAAGAAAAAGAAAGTATCAAGAAACAAAAATGGCGTTTGAAAGATATCCTTATTCAACACCCTAAACATAAACATAAACACCCAATACATAAAGGATAACTTTATTAAAAAGTAAAGTTATTAGAAAAAAATATTAAATAAAAAAAGAGCGAATACAAAACTTATTGAAAATAAATAAAATAAAAAACAAAAACATTTTCCTTAAAATAAAACAATATTTCCTTTAGAAACTTGATTGATTTATTCGAAATTTTAAAAAATTATCCAACAAATTTCTTTCTACACACAATAATTGTAAGTCAAAATTTAAATTAGATTATAACGTGAAATTTTTTTTTATTAGTGTTTCTTTGTGATTTATTTAGGAAAAGCTTAAATTTCTTTTTTTTACTTTAGTTTTTATCAATATAGAATTATTAATAGAATAGAAAATTTTATTCCTTATTGTTTTTTACGGTCAAATTGAAAATGTTTTCATACATAAATTAAACTCTGTTCATAATATAATCATATAAAAACTTGTAAAAACAATAAAATCTAACATCTTCAATTATCTTTTTTAATATTTAACAAAGGGTCACATATAATTCATAATAACTTTTTCTACGTTAGTGATTTTTTGCAAGTTTTGTTTTTGTAAACCCCATGCTTGTTTTTATTATAGTTTTTCCATTAATTACAACATTTTAAAACAATTACATCTACTGTGGTGCTAGTTTAGGTGTTCGACTTTATTCGAGATTTTCGTGAAACTTTTACATCAATGGAATAATACGGAAATTGATTTTATCTGATACAAAAGTTTCTAGACTTCCATAATCGATTGTTTTCACTGCTACACTGAGATTCTAACTATAGGTGAATTTAATATGTTGATTAATTTATATGATACTTGTATATGTTCTGCTCTTCTATGCCTTTGTTTCCTGGTCCTTGAACCTTTTATTCCTACCATCCATTTAATCCACATTCTATTTATATGCCTTTCCTCTTTCTTTAAAAAATAGTTCTTTTATATTTGTCTTTTCATTTCCGACTTTCTTAAATTCCTTTCTTCAATCCTCTCAAAACTTCTCGATTTCTTCTTGATTTTCTTAATGCATGCAATAAGCTGCTAAAAATATCATTATTGTAGAGACCAAAGAGCTTGTATTGTAAAGAGTGTTGGACCCAGAAGCAGCTGTTTTAATCACTGAATTTTCTGACAGTTTTGCTGATGAAAATTTATCCTCTCCCGGCATTTTCATTAGATCGGGTTGTGGAGCAGTTGTGCTGGGTAAAGCATTCATAGGTGCCAAGGGCACCATACCTTCAGGAATTGGAGAAGCTGCTGCTGCTGCTCCTGCAGCTGGAGCTGGAGTAGACTCTGGCTGTGGTGCCGGATAACAAGCAATCTTTTCAACTGTTTTAGTTTTTTTGGGGTCTGCTGGATCAGGTTCTTCAGTAGTTACAGGTACGCAAATGATACCGCCTGCTGGTGGTTGCTCGGCGGGTGCTGGTGGTGCACCACCGGCAGCAGGTTGATTTGCTGAAACTCCGCTATCTGCGGCCGTGCCTGATGGAGTGGCGGCTGCTGCTGCTGCTCCTGCTAAAGGTGCCAGTGGTACACTATTAGCAGTATCTGAGGGGATAGGTTGCATGGGTGCCAATGGGGCTGATCCAGGTGCCGCCGGAGCTGGTGCTGCTTCCGAAGCTGGTGCTGCAGCAACAGCTGGTTGCTGTCCAGTTGTAATGACTGTAGTGCCTGAACCAACCTGCTGTGTAGTTACTGAACCAGGTGGACCATTATTTATGATGACGACTTTGCCGTTATCGCCCCCATTGTTGCTAGCGGGCACGTGCTCGGTACGCGTATTCGATGGCAACAGCAAGTGAGTGATCGATCCACCAATAGCTCCACCAAGAGCACCTGCAGCCAAGCTACCGCCTAAAATCGATAAAATTTAAGTATTATAGAATTTTTTAAAATATTTAGTTCGTTTTAATACCAATTCCTAATCCTGAAGAAGTCTTCTGTGGTGCCTGCGGGTAATAGACGGCTCCTGGTGGTAGTCCTGCCCCAGGTTGAATGTAAGTGGCACCAACAGGCAGCGGTGCGGATTGTGGATAGTAAGTGGCGCCTGGGGGCATCGATCCGGCTGGGTGATAACTTGCACCAGCGGGCATCGAACCAGCTGGGTGATAAGTTGCGCCAGCAGGCATCGAACCAGCTGGGTGATAAGTTGCGCCAGCGGGCATCGAACCAGCTGGGTGATAAGTTGCGCCAGCAGGCATCGAACCAGCTGGGTGATAAGTTGCGCCAGCGGGCATCGAACCAGCTGGGTGATAAGTGGCGCCAGCGGGCAACGATCCAGCTGGGTAATAAGTGGCACCAGCAGGAACCTGTTGTCTAGGGTAACTCGACTGCACCGTATGCGCATTAGTAGCAGCAATGTTCGAGTGCACACCGCCGCCCATGCCACTTGTGGAGTTAAAGTTGCGATTTCCCTGACGGTTGTAGTTGTTGTTGTTGGTGCTTGATGAAGACGGTGTCTGATATTTCGGCGGTGGTGCATTATTAGGCCTGTATGCTGGAGCTGATTCGTGCACGTTGGTCTTTGCCCCGCCTATAGGATCTGAACGCGAATAAGAAGGAGGCGGTCCTTGTTGCTTGGGTACATTCCAACCGATATTGGGAGGGGATGCAGCTGGAGCGCTGGGACGTTGAGAATGCGTATTGTGATTGGAATAGCTCAAACTGACCGGGTCCACGTGAGAGCTTGGACTGTTGTATTTGGATGCACTTGTCGATGGCTGACGGTGCGAACCCGATGAAGATGGTTTCTTGCTTCTGCCGTAATCGCGCTTAGCATCGACATAGCTACTGGACGCTACTAGCATCAAAGCTAGCAGTAGAGTCAAGTAGTTAGGCTTCCGTTGCTGTTGCTTCATTTTTAGCCGGGTGCTGTGAAAAGAAACAATGCAATTAAAGAGATGTTGAAATTTTTTTTCTCTCAAATTAATTTTATTAATTTATTCAAAATTTATTGGTTTTTTTTTTTTGACAGAAATTTTATTTAATAATTGATTTTGTAGTCGTTTTATTCATTTATTTTTTATTCAGTGCGGTTCTAATATACATATGTCATCTGATATATCTATACATCAGAAGGTGGTAATGAAAATACGGTATCACAAGAAATCGTTTGATGATGAATTCAAAATACGAAATGATGTTATCTGCGGTCTTGATTTTTTGGAAACGTTTAACCGTATCTTTCACAGGTTTTCCTGTTTCGGTAAGAAGATATGTACATATGTAGATCATAGAAAATACGCAAAAACACTTTTGTGCTTACAAAACACTCAACAGTATTTTTGTCTTTGCGTTATTCTAAAGGCCAAGAAAAGCAATGCAAAAAAATTGCTCTCACACAACTTTAATTAAATACTTCCTGTGCTCTGTAAAAATTCTGTAAATTACTTTACAAGTTGTCAGTCGAAAATTAGAAGATTCTTGTCGTCTTTTCTATGCGCTTATCAATTGGAACAGTGTGACAACAACAATTTTAAGTGACATGTTTTTCTGACTATATTTTCGTTTTGTGATGCAGTGAAATTTATTTATTTCACTTAACTGAATTAAGTAAATATAAATTCTTTTTTACTATGGTCTAGGTTTACAGGGATTGAATGTATGTAGATTGTTACGTCTATTTTATCTACGTCTATTTAGGTTATTGTCCATCTAGGATTGTATAATATATGTAAATACTCTTAATACTTGGTTAACAAAATGAATACTAATTTTGTTATTGTTTTCCGAGGGATACTCGAATTTAGGTCTCGTGTAAGCACGCGATAATTTCACTTTGTTTATCCTTATGTATTTTTTTGTGGTTTTGTTGTCTTTTAATTTTTTCCCCCATTTTTTGTGTCGGTTATCAATGGATCATAGATTATGATCTAATTTTTTATTCATGTAATACGGATTGAATTGGAAAAAGTAGTTAGTAATATTAATATTTTTTATTTAGTCAGTTGAATGTTTGACTGGTTGGTTGGTTTAGTCTCTTGACTATCTAATGAATAACTAAAATAGAAAGAGCGAGTTTTGGCATAAATATTGGAAGTGAAAAATATTGCAAAAGTTACCATCGTCCTCATGGTCATATGTTTTTGTGTTTTGGTCATAAATTCGAAAACCTAAGGAAACGAAACAGATAATACATACATATGTAGATATGTTTTCTCATTAATCATGTTTAAAAAAAATCGGTCAATTGTAGATTTCATTTTAGTCATTTCTAATGTCATATTATACTATATTTACATTACGTTATATTGTGTATAAGTTAGGACATTATTGTTTCTCCTTTATTTTGACCCGTTAAAAGTTGTGAACTTGGATTCTTCTGATTCCTTCATTGAAGTACAAACGTTAATTTAGCCGGTGGTTCATCCACCCGTCGGTCCGTCCAGTTCTAGGTGTGGGATCGCCCATTACAGAAATGAGGTAATTATGAGCTCGTTTATACTTCGGTTTCTCTTTCAGTTTTTTGAAGACATAAATAAATACTTTCAATGCATAAAGCTGGTTGTTATGTGTTAAATTTAACGTATTTTTAGTGTTGTTTAATTGTTCTTCTTACAATGGAGAAGGTCATATTAATTATGTGTCAGTATTTGGTTTTTCCCATTATCACTGAAAAATATTTCAGCCATTCTATTGTTGTTATATTAACTACTTCTCAATTATTGTAGTTTATTGAACCACATTTTCTAAAAAATTATTTTACTGATTCACTTAATTTTTACTTTTTGCTGATTTCATTTGAGATTCCATTTATATAGAACGAAAAAAATTATCTATTCTAAAGGAAGCTCTGCGAGGAATATGGGACACATTTCTCAAGAACGAAACAATGAACCCGAAACACGTGCTAACATTTGACTTCATCTTCAGAAGTAAAATAATAGACAACTGATAAGCTTTTTAAGCTGAAAAGAGATACATATTAATTTAAACATGACATTATCGTTAACCGGCAAACTTGAATGAAACTTAAACTCAAATATTAATTACGTTCTATTTAATTCGTACGTAATTCATACGTTCTATAAAAGTTTTATTTTTCTAGAGAAATTAGTTTGTCTGAAAAAACTACAAGTTTTATATTTCTAATTGTTTTTAGCTTATGTACTTTGTGTATATAAAATCTATGTATTTTTTTATAAACGAATTCCTTTTCATTCGAGGAATCTTTGAAGTAAAGAAAAAATTCCACTCAATAATTTCCCCATCATTTTGATTTTACGATATTTGCGTTGTTCATGTGAGGAATAACCAAACAATAAGAACTCGTATTCAAAAAATTTGCAAAACAAATTTAAATTAGTTGAGCATATTTTTTTCACGATTATTGATTTCAAATCCTCTTTGAATTAAATTATAAGCAAGTTTTTTTGAGTGATTACTTTAAAAATTCCTAAAGAATTTCAATTCTCTACTCTCGTGTTTGTAATTGGGGAAAAATCATATTTTTACTGTTGTACAAAATATTTTTTGTAGTTTTTATAAAGAATTTATATTAGCTTTTAACTGTTTCCATGATAAGACATGAATTGAGATTATAATTATTAATTAACAATTATAATAACATAAAAATATATTCATGCAATTTTACTTTATTTAATTAATTATCAAATTAAGTAGTTTAAGTAGTAGTAGTAGTTTAGTTGTAAATTGAATAAATAGTTTATTAAGTAGTTAAGTTATAAGTAAAATTATAAACTTTTATGTAATTAATTATATAAACAAAAATTTTTCGAGAACGTTTTACAAAGTTTTTCCCTAAAGACGTTTTTTTATAACTATCTGAATTATGGTTAGTTATTTAAATCAATTTCTTTTCTTTCTTTTTAAACTTCTGGTTTAATTGTTATCATCGAAATTCTAAACAATCATGTTTATTTTTTGTATTATTTTTAAATTCAATGATTTTATATTAATATACAAAATAATTCGTAATTCTTAAATTCTTAAATTTATATTTGTTTGGAGATTTCTTGTGATGCATCAATATTTTTCTCAATATAGTAAAAACAAATTCCATATTTACATGGATGGTTATGTTTATAGTAGTTGCTAGCGAATTCAGTTAGTTTCTTAGTATTGCTCGCCGCATAAATTGCACATGGCTTATTTAGTTTTTTAACTAAAAAACCCGTTTTTCAAGGAAACCCAAACTAACAGATTAACAAACTAACAAACTAACACAGTTGAGAGTCAGTCATAAATATCGAAATTCCCCTTTTCCGTCCGCACCTTCTTCTTCTAAGTTTTAATTATTGGCAAACAGCAAACCATAGCCGCAAATCTACTGCAGGTAACAAAGAATCCAAAAGGCTGAACACTCCATAATATATGTACCTACACACACACATATGTATAATATACATGAGTTGGTCGAGTTTTAAACACCTTCATTCAATGTTCTGCTGTTTCTTTTACAATATTTTCAATATAAAAATTAGAATTTAGAATTTTTATGTAAAAATGAAAAATGTACGTTAATGATTGAGAAATTTGTCGACCAACGGATGAACTGTCAAGACCTAATCATTCAACCACTAGAATCAGTAAACTTTCGTTGACCAAGTTAAAGGATTCAAGAGTGAAATATAGATTTGTATGTACTTTGTATATACATATGTATTATGAAATGATGTCAACATTACTCATATACATACATTACATAGATTTTTCAGTTTTAACACGCATTTTTCTGGATATTTTGGTTTACCCAAACAAATCACATGACATCTTTAGTGACGTATACCCAGTGCTTCAACTATATTAAAAATAATTGTCCATGTTGTTTGTCGACCAAAATCTAACAATTTATCATATTAATATTTACTCTATTTTATGCAGATGGGAGATTTCTACGAGACTTCCTTATTCTTTATTTGTATACATAATAAATTCCACTTTCTCTCCCTTTACATTTTCATCGTAAATAAGTCTCTTTCTTTTCTCTTTTGCAGCGCACATGAAATTCGTGCAACTGTCAAAGATTTTGTAGTTGACGTTTTCCTTTGCACTTTATACCAAAATAAATGTTTTGACAAAATTTTCACTCTGAACATTTTATTTTCATATTAAATATAATATCTACGTTTTAGACTGTTACTTTTCCAATTCCACTCGCTTTAGACTGGTTTTTATAAATATTACCCTCTTCTCTGCGATGTTAGTCACTAACTTTGTTTTAATAAATCGAAGCAATCAACTGCTCTAGACTGTGTTGTACTTCGTTCAACGCTTTTTCATAAACTGAATGAAATATATTGTGTTTTCTCTAATATTAATTGAGCAGTTGATGGTGTCAACTTGTTGTTGCATTAGTAGTGTATCTACGTATCTGTTTTTGTGGTTGTTTTGATAGAAAAATTAAACTTTTGATTAAATTTTTTCATCGCAAACTAAACATCTGCTTATGATAGGAACAAAACAGGCATGAAGAACAACAACAAAAATATAAGTATACAAATGTTACCATTTGAATAATCTCTGCTTTCAAATAGTGTTGAGTTTAATTTTCTGATTATAATAAAAAGATCACTATGAAGTAATCGTTTTCCTGTCTTAATTCCGTTTAGTTTCAAGGTTCAGTTAGTGGAGACGTAACGTACCGTAGCGTGATATGTCAGCTGTTCTAACCTACATCTTTTGCGACTACCACTGTTAAGATCTCAATAAAGGTGCCGTCAGGAAGCACGCGAATTTTTCGCTCTACGCGTGGTCTGTCAACTATGTGGGAATGTATACGTAGAATGCAGTATTTTTAGAAATAGATTTTATTATTATGAGACTATCTACTTTCCCCAGGGAGTTTTTTATTCGTGTTCTTTCTGACGATAACTCAATCATTTAGGGTGGCAGCCGTCCGACAAGTTGAAGCAGCTGACACCTAACGTTACGTTAAATCTCCACTAACTGAACCTTAGACTTGTACGGTACTCATTTTTTTACATCACTATATGTGCTGATATCTGTTTTACTCCCCATTGGAGTAAATTTTCTCGACGCTATCACCAAATTATAACATCTTTGAAACAATCAGGGTTGCTCTTATTACAGCTGTTTTGCACTAGGTATTGTTATTGCGAAAATTTCAAACGCTATAAATGTACAGAAAATATGTATATATGTAATAAAATATTTGTCATTGCATATATATTGTATATTTATTTAAGCTTGCATAAACAATATGTACATCTCCCTGATTTATTTTATATTTATATCCTACACCTTAAGGTTAACGGTCACGAAATTTGTGACACAAGGAGAAGATAGATATAGAACAGTATATATAATCTTGATCAGCGTCACCTCCTGAGTCGATTTAGCCATGTCCGTCTCTCTGTCTGTTGAAATCATTATGACCGATGAAGATATCGGATTGAAATTTTGCAGAAATATCCTTTGTTATTGCGTACATGTTAGTATTGAAAGTGGGAAAAAATCAGTCAACGTCCAGGCCTATTTTTTACAGAGAATGCCGTCAATACGTCAATTTTTTAATTATGACAACAAAATTGCATTTCTGGGTACAGAGTAACATTATTCGTTAACATGCCAAATATAGGCGTGACTCGCACACTTTTAGTTTCCAAAGGCAAACGAGGGCCATAAATGGAATATATTTTCCAATACATAACCTCCTGAATAAAATTTTACATAACTTCTTCTGGTCGGTCCGCCCATTTTTACACTACATACACAGTATAGCTCTTAAAAAATTTATTACCAAGGAACTATAGTTTGTATTTTTAGGTGCGTATATTATTATGATTACTAAGTATATTATGTGTACTATTATTCTACTACTGGAATGAAAAATCTAAATAAACTACTTCTGTTCGGTTAATTTTCGGTTTAATTTTTATACCCTACACCTTAAGGTTAAGGGTATATTCATGAAATGTGTAACGCATAGAAATAGAGACGATAAGTATAGAAAAGTATATACATATATTCTTGATCAGCGTCACCTCCTGAGACGATTTAGTCCGTCTGTCTGTCTTTCTGTTGAAATCACGATCACAAGAGAACCGGTGAAGATATCGTGATGAAATTTTACAGAAATATTCTTTCTTAGGGTCCACGACCACGCCTATTTTTTAGTAAAAATGTGATATCAACCGTTGTTTTTTAGTTATGACAACAAAATTTTATTTCTGGGTATAGAGTAACTTCATCCGTTTATATGCCAAATATGGGCGGATCACGCCCATAGGTTATACAGGCAAAAGAGGGTCTTAAATGGTTATATTGTTAAATATGTAATCTTCCTGAATCAAATTTTACATAACAACATCTTTTCTAATAAAACATTATTACAGCAAAATTTGAACACTATAATAAAACTACTAAGTCAATTATTTTGTTTTGAAAACTGGTAACGACCACGCCTACTATTTATACCCCTAGGTATAGGTTATACCTACTAGGACCTACCCGTCTGTCATTAAATGTGTTTATAAGATAGCTTTCCTTATATCCACATATTTCTTCCAGTTTTTAAGATATGACAATAAAATTTCAATATCGAGCGACATTATTATATTTTACGTTGCAGAAAATGGGCGTGGCGCGCATACTTTTAGGTTACGTGGACGGAAAAGTAATATGGCACAATTGTCCTAAATCCTTATATAAGTCTGTAATTTTGTGATCAATTCAATTAATATAAAATTTTGTATAAATATTCTTTGTACGGATTTGTAAACGAGCAAATAAAAAGAATATGAGACACATAAATATAAAATCAATTTATAAAAAATGCGTTGGTATAAAACCTTAATTCCTAAAATTCCTAAAAATTCCTAAAAACTTTTAGGTGTAGGATATCTGAGATTCGACCAGGCCGAATATGCATACTAGCACTGTTACTAGTTTTATTTTTTATTTAATTTTTTTATTATTTAAACTAATTCAGACATCGGCGTGAATTGGAAGATTTGTGTCTGCAATAATTATGGAGTCAATTCAAGTTTTCCAAAAAATGGAGTAAATCGTTTTTCAAATGAATTTATTTCTCCCTTAAGTGAAAGTTAAGGTCTCAATTAAAAATGCTTACCTTTTGTAGTTAAAACATAAGATGTTCAAACTGATAGCATTGAGTGATACACTATCTAAAAAATCCTGCCAGGGTGTGTTTTATCAGAACCTATCTAAAAACGAATCAATCATATTGATTGATATTATCAAAATAATATTATAATATTATATTATAATATTCTCGAAATATTTTGGTCATCATTCATTCAGTTTATACTAGGGAAAGCCGGTTCGTATGGATCATTTGGAATTTCGGGAAAATATTGCCCGAAACTGCATATAACAAAACCTACTTAAAGAGCAACCCATCCTCCTCTGTAGAATGTTATAGTTGATTTAATAATGGACACAACACAGGAAGCATATACAACCCACTTAGATGCCTCATTCTGCCGTTGTTGTTAAATTAAAGGTATTAAAAGACCCGTCAAACAGTACGTTACTCATTTAGATATCTCACTTGGCTTAGGAGATATATAATTTTTATTAGTGCCATTTATTGGACTTCTAAACACACCTAACTGCAAGATAGAGATAAACAAAAATTTTCTACGATGTACGCTTCCGTACTTGTTCCTTTATTTATGTACTAAATCCAGAACTGTTCTAAATCTTCTATGCTTGTCGCTAAAAGGACACATATTTTATTTTCGATCCACTGTGCTTAGTTTACAATTGACAATGATTCATTTTCTTGGCAGTTTACCCAATTTAATATTTAACATTGGTTTTAGTAATATTTATACATAAATGATTTGTAAACTGTTTTTACTTTGATGAGTTAGAATGCAATTATATATATACGATTAATATACTTAATATAATACTTTTCTGTGTAATTTCAATATATTTCGGTTTATAAAAACCACAATAGAATTAAAACTAAAAGAATTTCTTGATTTTCCTTGTGTTTCAAATTAACGGCGACTGATTTGAAGAGTTCTGAAATTTGACGATTTGTCAATAAGGCCTCATTGTTTTTTAATTCAATTTGAAATGAATCACCTAAATTTAGCGGAAATTTTTTTGAACTGTTTTTATGTTGTAACTCTTTCATTTCACTTTGAATAACCTTTGTACCATTCTGATACTCATTTGATAACTCTGTTGCTTGCCTAGAATCCTCATCAGTTCGGAGAATTTTGTTGACGTTGTTCTTGATGTAATTCGTCACTATTGAGTTAATTATACTTTTTCCTACAGAGCGTAATCCCTGTATATCTGAAATAACAATTTATTTTAATACATAATATCGTTCAAGAAATTTTGAACAATTAAATTAAAAATTTTATAAATTTTGGGATCATTCATTTCCAATGGATCGTCATTGGATTTAATAAAAATTAAATTATTAAAAAAATTAATTTTTCAAATAACTAAAAACATTCTTACCGAATTTCGATGACGATTTCATGTACAAATTGCCTTCAGTGAGAAATGGGGAAGGTGCTGCAATACTTTTATAATCCTTAAAGGGATCGTTGAAGTTACTAAAAATGTTGGGCTTTCCACCAATATTCCAGCCTATTGGCATGGAATTTAGACCTGTAAATGAATTCACTCCTTTTTCACTCTTATCTGATTGAGAGCCAATTTTGTTCACATTCCAATCGAATGGAAACAGATATTGTGGAATTTTCGACGGCGTTATCTTTGGGAAGTAAGAAGAATCGCTTGGACTCCATTCATAAGGTTTCCAGTTATAATTTCCGAATGTTGACGAACTTGTATATGGATCCAGAGCAGGTGAAAGATCATTCGTAAATTTGTTGTTACTTAAAAATTTGTTTTTCCTCCAAATACTAAAAACTTCACTGGCTCCGCGTTGAAAATCTTTAAAATTATATTTGGCGGCGTCTGTGATTGCAATCAAAGTGATAAGAGTTACAAGCCCGATGTAAACCAAAAACTCAGTATGCATTTTATGGCTTTTTCCATGCATTTTTATAATTCCATAAACATAAATTTATATCAACTTTATGTTATATGTACATACATATATGAAATTTAGATAAATTAAATTTATATATTTTCTTTATAATTTGATCGCCTTCACACTCTGAACGTTCATCCTTTACTAAAAAGTATCCAGACCGATTAAACATTTTATCTGCTGCTGTGCATTTATTTTGTACCGTTTTAATTTCATTAAATTTGTTCTTTGTTTGCTTTGTTTTAAATATTTATTGTGATAAAGAATAATTTTTAGAAGAGATATTTTCCTTCAGCATGAAAAATAGGCCTAGGCAAAAAAGTGACTTAATATCAACCCTGCGGCTTGTGTTGATAAAACTATTGCAATGACTTTGCAACTGTTAATCATTTATTCACAATAAATTAAAACTGTTAGAAGAAGTATTTTTAAATTTTCAAATTAAATTCAATTTTCAAATCTATTTTGATACTCGTATGTTCTTAATCAAAATCTAGCAATTTATTTAATGAAAGCATCTTTATTTGAGTTCTTAATAAATAAATATCAACTGCAATAATAAATATACTTGTGAAAAGCAAACCGATGATGGTGCCGTGCCTAATTATGATTGACAGCAGATAAATAAATAAGCATGTGTGTCATTCGTCATGTAACTTAGGAACAAAACAACAACAAGCAGAAATTTAATTAACATAATGGGTTCAAATAAATTTGCATATGTGTCATTTGTCATGTAATTTAGCAACAAAACAACAACAAGCAGAAATTTAATTAAAGTAATGGATTCATGCAGAGTTTAAAACGAATGACTGCATCCTTTCTGTTTCTTTCCTTCCTCTTATCCACTTATTTTCTGCTTTCATGGTCGAAAAGCCAATCCTTCATAGCGCGTTGTTCCTCTTGATGTAAAGCTTCCAAAACTGCATGTGTTTGTTGCTGTCGTGTCGCAGCGGCTTCTCGTGCTTCCTGCGTCATTACCACAGAAGCATTCTCCTCGGTGTTTGCTATGTTGCCAATAACGCTATCAGGTGACTTCGTCGCTTCATACTCGTGATACTGTTGCGGCTGGTCGGCTGCTGGTGGCGCCGGATAGCAAATTTGTTTTTGCATTGTTATTGTTTTAGTAGCGTCACTCGGATCGGCTTCCAGAACTTGATGCGGCACACAAATGATGCCTGACGAAGCGGCCGATTGTGGTATTTGAGATGCTGAGGCTTCACTATGTTCTGTGGGATAGCAAAATATTTTGGGCACTTGTTGCTGATCATGAGCACTGGTGATACTGGTCTCATTAACCAGCAGCGGCACACAAATAATACCGCTGCTTGTTTCTGAAGCGGTGGACGGAGTTGCTGCCGCCACTTTCTTCGATTGTTCATTATTATCTTTTTTAAATATTGGATCGTTTGATGACTGCATGACTTCAATTGGCGTTGTGGCTGGATTGAAAGGTGCCAATGGTACATCTGAATCTGTGGGCCACGGCTTCTTGGTGGCACCAGTTGGAGTTGGGCTTTCTGCAGGCGCTCCATTCTCTATGATCATAACTTTATTCCCTTGAGTATTCTGTTGATTATCCACATGCGTCGCATATGAACGATGTGCAAAAAGTCCATGACCCATCATTTGTCCTGCATATAACCCAATCAAAAAGTTTCCGGGACCTTCGAAAAAAGTTCAATACATATTTATTATTGCATAATTTTATGTGATTTTTGATTTTGTTTTTACTAAACGCTGATTGAGACGGCGGCGCCTGGGCGTAGTACACCGCTCCTGGCGGCATTGATGCTGCATTTGCATAATAGCTACCGCCTGGAGGCACTGATACTCCGTGGTAGGTCGCCCCTGGCGGCAGACTGGCTCCGCTTGCGTGATAACTGGCACCCGCCGGCATTTGTTGTCGTGGATAGCTAGCGGCCGTTTTGCCGCTGGGCTTTACAGACTTCAGTGGCGTGTAGGGGACATCGAACTTCTGGCCCTGGGTGCGACGTGACAGGGAGCTGCTGGAGGATGAAGGTTTCTTCACTTTTCGCCATGTACTGAAGACACCACCGCCGCCGCGTCGTCCACCGCGTGTTTCGCTCAGCTGGACGGAGCATGCAAGGAGTATCAAAAGCGACAGTGCGAAGCCCAGAAATTTAACCGCTAACATTTTTGCTAAATTTTGCAATTAAATTAAATCTTTTGAGGAAATTTTAAAATTTTATTACTTAGGTAATTATTAAATTTTATTACTTAGATAATTATTTAAAATTTTTTTAAAATAAATTTCATTTGAACTTTAATTGGTTTAGACGTTTTAAATCAAAAACAAAATAAATTCTTTTCCTTTAATTTAATTAGAATCTTTAATTTGATTTTTTTTTAACCGTTGTTTTACTAAATTTCATTCTTCCAAATATTTAATTAAAATTTGTAATTTCTGTTTAATTCAGAACTTTCAAGTTTAAATTTTAAAAATTCTTTTGTATTATGTTTTATAGAAATTTCATTTATAGTTTAGTTAATCGGTTTAAAAAAACTTAATTTATATATATATTTGTTTATAGAAATTATTTTTTAAAATTAAGTTGAATAATAATATGTTATAATTATTATTATTGTTTTGAATTGAAACGGTCTTAAAATAATATTTAATAAATTAATATAGATAATTAAATAAACGATTTTTAATATTATATATCATAATATATATAGTTTTATTATTTACATATAGATTTAATTTATTAAAGCATCGTTTTTATTTTTTATAGCTTTTCTAATCATTTATATTAATTTTTATAATCTTTTTTGTTTATTTATTTATATTTATTTTAATTTTAGGTAAATAAAATTTTTGTACATTATTATTTTATTTATAATATATTATTATATATTTTATTATTATTATATTTTATTATTATTATATTTTATTATTATTATATTATGTATTTATTATTATTTATTTATTATATGTATTTGTTTATATATACTTTCTTCTTTATTTATATATTTTTTATTAATTGCAAATTTGGGAAAAGCAATCTCTGTAAGTTTATTTTTTTTATATCTTTCATGCACTTTTTATGATTTTTCACAAGTCTCATTTATTTGATTATTGTGTCAATGTAATTTAATTTACTTATTTTTGTTTTTTATTGTTATTTATTACTTATTATACATAAATACATTGTTTAATAGTGTTTTTTTAAAATTAAATTTTCCCTGTATGTTTTTCATTGTAATTCAAATTAAGTAAATAATTAATTTAGAGAAGTATTTTTCAATTTTTCGTTTTCCTTTTTTTCATAATTTTTTCAACTTACGCTCTTTATATTTCTTTTTAAAGCTTTTCAGTTTCCTTTTTCAAATATTTTTTTTAATATACCTCTTTTTATTATTTTGTTCTTGCTGTCACTCAACTACTCAACTTTACTCGTTCACGTTTAAGACTAAAATGAAACAATTCTATACTCGAATTGTCTGTAATTCATTCAATTGACGCATTTTAAGCGAACGAGGAATTATTCAATTACGCATCAAAGTCAAATTGATGTGTGTTTTTCAAAATCAAATAAAATCATCAATTGTTTTGTTTTTCTACAAGAATAAATTTATTTTTTCTTTCATTCTATAGAAGTAAACATTCTTATAAGTCGCAAAATAATGTGATTTTTATTAGCACTATGATTATATGATTATAAACAAATAAATAAACTATAATCCTTCAGAACTTTCTGAAATCTAAACCTGGAATGGAAACAACCACAACAACAGAAACAATGCTGAAGTCTTAACAAACAAGCAATAGTTTTGTTGTATCCGAGAACATTTCGAATAGATTTCTTGCTCCTCAAAATCAGATTGTAATCCAAAATCGGTTTGAACCTTTTCCGCTAACACATCGTTTACATTATCTACAGCATTCAGATCATTCACATCATCGTTCATTCTAAAATCATTCTTTTTATAATTTGAATCATCATTTCTTTCATTTTTCATATCACCAAAATTTAAATCCATTTCTGGTGGAAGTGGAAAGCAAACCACTCGTTCCACATCCATAAAAACATCAGGATGGGCCGATGATTTCTCACGGACAAGCATCGGCACACAAATCGTTGTCTTTGAAGTTGGTGATGGTTGTGTTGAATTTGGTGACACGTTTGGGTCATTTGTTGATGCTGTTGCGGTCATGTGAATTGTAACAAGCGATTCATCATCTAATTCAATATCATCTAATTCGGCTTTTGCTGTGGTTAATAATGTTGTTGTTGCTGCTCTAGTTGCTGCTCTAATTGCTGTTCCTGTTCCGGTTTCTGTTCCTCTTGCTGCTTGTGTTTCTGTTTCCTTCTCTGAAGACGCAGAAGATGATGACCTTAGTGGCCAAGTGGTTTTATTTGTGTCTAACGGCTTCTCTTTTTCTTCTTGTTGTTCTTGTAGTTTTTTCTGTTGCTGCTCCTGCTCCGTATTCATTCTGTATTGATTACCGAACTCTATCGATGTTGAATTTGAACTTGCGATCTCCAACCAAGTGCTGTCTCTTCTTGCCTCATCCATGTAAATCTTGGTGCTTGCTTCCGTCTGAGTGTTGATCATCTCATCTTGGCGTATAATTTCTTTTCTGTTTGTTTCTGGAACAACCGTTCGATTCTTATTTTTGCTGTTGCTGTTGTTTTTGTTGTGGTTATTATTATTAATTTCATTACTTGTTAAGTTATGTTCTGGTGCTGTTGTAATACTAAAAATGGTATCTATTGTTGTTAGTTTGGTTCCCTTCTGTTTCGCAGCTGATTCTTTTTGTCGGTTTATATTTCTCTCGTTTAAACCGTAATATTGGCCCATCAGTTGAACTGTAGTGGAATCAGGGAGATCACCTTATAACCAAAATTGAAATAAAAACTTGAAAATATAACAAGAAATCAGAAAGTTATAGATACTTCCAATCTTCGACACTAAAATTTCATAAACACATTAAAATCATAATGATTTATATAATTTAACATCGTGATTATTGATCTTAAAAAACCAACACCTTATCGATCTTCAGAACTAAATTCCACATCATCATAATTTTAATATGAAGTCTTCATAATTTATTTCTAAATCAACTTCAAATCTCTCAAATCAAAGACTGATCGTAGTCTCCTAAAATCAAAAAATCATTATTAGAATTTAAATTAAAGAAAGCATTGATTTTTAAATAACAACAACAACAACCAAGAACTTCGAAACTCCTTCGAATAGGTCTGATCCAAACTTACCGTCCGTGACACTGGATCCTTTATTAAACGCAAGAAATGTTTTCCTGAATTCTCCTCCGTCCGTTTTTGACAATGCTTGATAATAATTGATATCGTGAACTACAGAATCTTGTTTGTTTAATGATGTATCGGCTGATGGACTTGCTGACGATGTTTCCTTTGCTTTTGGAACACCATAAATTATGGAATTCATCGGAGGCCGAATGGTTCCATCATCAGCAGTTTTCAGTTCGGATGTTAATTTAAATACACTATTTATTGTTTTTGTGGTTGTGGCTGTTCTTGTTGATGGAATCTTTGGTTTTGTAATCTTTGTATTCCTTTGCACCTTCGTGGAGGCTGTTGATGTTGTTGTTTTTGCTATTACAGGAGAGAACGTAATGGGCTTCCAATCTTCATGATCAGCAGCTAACATTGTCTTTTCCGTAGGTAATCTTTTTAATCCAAAAAAAGGATTCGCAGCAGGGTTGTAATGTGACAACGTAACCGCCGCCGCCACCGAGTCTTGTAGAATAGATGATGAATTTGTGCCGCTGATCGTGCTCCCGATCGTAATGAATTTTGAGTCGGGAATGAAGCCGATTCTTGCATTTCGTGTAGCTCCAAAATGTGCTTCCTCATTCGGTTTTTTCATTTTATCACCTTCATTTGTGTGATTTGATAAATTTCGCATCTTATTTTTCTTGTCATTCGAACTTAATTTCAATGATGGAATTCTTAAAAAGTCTTTTTCTTTATCTTTGCAATGAATGGGTTGAGGTCTATAATCACAACAGTAACAACATGTTGTTAGTAAGAACATCAGCAACAATAGAGACCACGTTGTGGATGTGCTCAGAGATTTTACTGATTTTAGATACATTTATAATTTCTTTTTATTAATTTAATCGGTATTATTTATTTAAGGTTTTTTCTTTTTTTTTAAAATTTACTCTAAATAATTGCTGTTCTCCTTTTTTTAATTTCTTTATATTTTGTTTAATTAAAACTGTCTTAAAATGTTGTATAAATTTCGTTTTTATTTAAAGTTTTGTATTTTTAATGATTATTTTGTTCTTCGTCAATTCTGTTCTTTGTATTGTATATTCTGTATCCTAACGGTTAGCAAGAGTGAAATATTATGTAAATTCTTTGTTTATACTCGCTTCAACGCTAAACTTGGTCCAAACCAGAAGAGTTCACTTCATCGACTGTGACGGTGTTGCGTTTCAAACGTTTGATGTTGCTTTGGTTCAAAGTAAATCGAGAAAATCTGGCGAAGAGTTTCTGTTGCTGATTTTTTATTAGAGATCTATTTTTACTCTTACCCGTTCTACTAAATTTTAATCGAGAGACTTAGAATGATACCAATGAGAACACTGATTATTTGAGAATCGTCTGAATTCACAATTTTCAGAATCTTTGATTGTCGTCTGGCCAAATAGTCTTGTTTGCTGGATTTAACTTCACTTAAATCTTTAAGGAAACGCTTAATCGATCCTGATTAACTAAAAAAAAAAAAGGAGTGACTTGTTATCATCAGGCAAGTGAAAGTCTATCTAAAAACATCGTTGTCAGAGTCTCGAATCTAATTATTGCTTGAGCTTTTATCTTATTCAACTTCATCGTAATTGGTGAACGTTCTTTTAAGCCGTTAAAACGAGCGTTTCTTTTATAGAATTCCTACTCCCATAGTTAAGGTTATCAGTTCCGAGAGGTTATCACTGTTATTTGAAAATATCTTCCACCACAAATAATCTGATTAGGTTCTGAAATTCGTTCGCATTTCCTTCACTTATTTTAGATAGGTTTTACATTTACTCACAGAATTGAGCGTACACTCTAGTTCAAATAGCAAAATGGTGAATACTGACCCCATAAGTCAATGGAAAGTTTTTTAAAAAATTCATTTTAACAGATCGGGGTTCTACTAGGTAGTAACCACCATAAATATTTATTTTTACAAAGAAAACACAACAACATATTTATAAATAAGAAAATTAGGCGAAATTCAGGTCACAAAATTGAGCATACACTAAAAGTAAAGTAAAGAAAAATGTTTCTAATCCTAAAAATGTTCGAATTTTGGTAGTCCGTGGGACCACTTCCTGCGTCTATTACCGCTTGCATTCGCCGTGGCATGGAAACAACCAACTTTTGAGTAAAATATGGCGATATCTCTTCTCATATTTTTCTTCTTTCCCTTTTTTAAGCCATCTTGCTCCTGGGATGGACATTGCGCAATTTTTACTTGATTTTACCCCACAGATGCTCTATGGGGTTCATGTCCGGAGACTGTGGTGGCGTTTTGAGTTGCTTTGGTGCATTATATTGCAGCCATTCTCGATGAATTGCAGCCATGTCGATGAACTCCATCGTACCGGCTCCGCTAGCTGCCATAAAACCCCATAACATTTCTGAGCCACCGCCATGTTTCACAGTGGCCACGAAAATCTTGTTTTGGAGCTGAGAATTCGGCTTTCGCCAAACAATTGCTTTTCATCTGAGCACCAGAGGTTAATTTTAGTCTCATCTGTGAACATTACGTTCTCCCAAAAGCTCAGAGGCTTGTTAACATGAGCTCTAGCAAACTCCAATCGTTTCTTTTTGTTTGCAGGAGATATGAATGGCTTCTTGCGTGCGATACCTCCTTTGAAATTGTTTTTTCGAAGCACACGACGAACTGTTTCAGTGGATACAGACTTATTTATGGTTTTGGATACTTCTATTGTTAATTTAGGAACGCTAATCTTGGGATTTATTTGCACTTTCCGAACAATATTGCGCTCATCAACTGCTGTTAGAAATTTTTTTCGACCTCTTCCTGCGGAATTTCGTATTGTTCCTTCATACCGATACTTATTAATGATTTTTTGGACGGTACTATGAGATCAATGGTTTCACCAGTTTGCCGATACGATTTTCCTTGACAACAGAGTTTTATTACAAGTTCTCTAATTCCAAGAGTTGTTTATTTTCTTGTAGGCGTCATTACGAACACAACACAAAATATAAAACACTGAGTTTACCCAAATTAGTTAAAAAACGTGCTGTGTAAACTTTAAAATGTTTTTCAGCGCCTTCTTGATTAAAACAAGTACAAATTTTTAGCGCACTTTCCAAGTGTATGCTCAATTTTGTGACCTGAATTTGGCGGTAGTTTCCACATTTTAAATTGTTGTGGGGTGTTCTTTGTAAAAAAAAAATAATTTTTGTTGGTTACTATTTAGTAGGAACCTTATCTGTTAATATGAATTTTAAAAAAATTTTCCATTGCCTTATGCGGTCAGTATTCACGTTTTTCCTATTTGAACTAGGGTGTACGCTCAATTTTGTGAGTAACCGTATATTTGGACCGCGGTTTCCATGTTCTCTTATCTTATAAATAAGATCCACTCGCTTTTTGTTAGGTGTTAGGACCAATGTGAAGACGGAAACAGCGAAGCATCCCGAAGATATGGCAGTTTGGAACACGAAAAGTCAGTATAGCAAAGTCAACAAAGGTCCTTAAAGACAATATCATCTCTCGAAACACTCTCTAAAAACTAAATTCATTCTAGAAATAAAGAGATAAAAATCTGTTTTACACCAAAACTTTGATCTGTTCGCATCCACAAAACAATTTTAATGATTTAAAACAAAATGTCTACGAAATAAAAAAAAAAAAAAAGTAACAATCATATATGAACTTTATTTTAACAAATGAATAAAACAACTTGATAATTATAATGTTTTATTTTCACACTTGTTCCCACTTTCCTAATTTTAAAAATTGAACTCCTAACATAAACATCACTTGAACATGCGAATTCTTCAAATACCATGATAACGACAATACTTAACTCAACAGCGTATGGATCTAGGCGAATGTCCGAAGGTACACGATTTAGCTTTCCGTGCTGATTACGAGAATGCAGCAAAGGCTCGTGATTTCTATTACGATATCGAGGTGAGTTTAAATATTTAAGGAACTCAACGGAATTTATTCTTTACCCCACTAACTTTTAATCTAGGCCATGGAACATTTGCAAGCTTTTATTGCCGACTGCGATCGACGTACTGAAGCAGCGAAATTACGCCTCAAAGAAACGCAAGAAGAACTAACCGCCGAAGTGGCCGAGAAAGCCAACGCCGTACACACACTCGCCGAGGAGATTGGTAAGAAACTAGCTAAAGCAGAAGCTCTAGGTGAAGCGGGAGAGGTAGAAGAGAGCATGTCCCTTATGAAGGAAATCGAAGAACTGCGCTCTAAGAAAGTCAAAGCCGAGCACGAGTATCGCACCTCAATGCCAGCCTCTACGTATCAACAACAAAAGCTGCGGGTTTGTGAAGTTTGTTCGGCTTACCTGGGCATCCACGACAACGACATACGGCTGGCCGATCACTTTGGAGGCAAACTGCATCTGGGCTTCATGACCATCCGCGAGAAGCTGTCTGAACTGGAAAAGACGGCGGGGCCACGTAAAGTGGACTTGAAACGAAGTGGTAAGCTACATGAGCGCGATGACGATCGCCATCGATCGCGTTTCTTTGTTGGTGGACGTGAACTGGATCGGCGCTCACGTGTGCATCGCTCACGTTCTCGTGATCGCAAACGTTCCGAACGCACCGAAAAAACGGACCAACGCGGCGAAGGCGGTGCTGATGGCGGTGGTGGTGGTGGTGCAGGCGAAAAGCACCAGCGAGAACGTTCGGAACGTGTAGAGCGTCCAGAAAGATCGGAACGCACAGAACGTTTGGGGCGCAGCGAACGTGAACGTTCTGATAGACGCGATCGTGAGCGTCGTGGAGGTGGCGGCGGCGGTGGTCGAGGTGGTGGTTCACCATCCAACCATCGTCAACGTTCACGTTCGCGCTCACGTGGGCGCAATTATAACTCAAAACGAAGATCGAACTCACGTGATCGCTATCGGCGCTAAGAACGTCTCAAAGCAAAGAAAAAAATTAATATTAGGAGAGAGCAGCAATACAGGAGTAAGTGCGAGAGAGGGATGCAGAAGAAAAAAGCCACGACCCGACTAATCGATCGTGACAAAACGAGGCAGGAAAACATCACTAAGCTAAAAATACGCCCAACAGGAGAGACCGCCCATCGTAAAATTAACCTACAAAAATTAATACACTTACATAAACATATATGTATGTATCTAAATCGGATCTTCAATATGTTGTATGTTGCTGCTGTTGTTTTTTAGCTGCAGCGTCTTTGGCGTCTGCTGCTTCCGTTTCTTCCGATCAGATTCGAGCACGTATGTAAAAATGTGTATTGTACCGTTGACTTTCTTATTTGTTTTCTTAGTTTCCATTTAGTTATCGATATTTTTTTCTTATTTCAATACCAACAACAATTTGAATAAAAACTTTATTTAGTTTCCTATATATTAATTAGGTATTTATTTCCGGTGGCAGGTTTGTTTTTTTTTTTTTAATGAACACAAAGAAAGTGGAAACGTTGGTGGTGTTTTTAAAACAAACTTTTCATTTTCAATAAAGAAGAAAAGTTTTTAAAAACAAAAAGATTTCAAAAAATAAGTAATAAAGAAAAAAAATTTTAATTTTTAAGCTATGAGTTACATTTTTCTCTTCTATTCTTCTACAAGTCGTTCCTTTATAAATATTAGAAAGAAAAATGTTATTTGGCATTTACCTCAGCCTCCCTAATTCCTTAATTACTTTTCCTTAATTTCCTCCCATCAATTTTGTTCATTTGTTTTTCACTCTCTTATTTGATTCATACAAACAAATAATACAATCAATTAAACAATATTAAAAATGCAGCTGTTGTTGTATTTTCCTTTTTACTCTATCAAACACGAATTCATGTAAGTTGCAACTACTAGTAAATTTTAAGCATTATTAGTTAATAAATATAAAAATCCGAAAGGAATTATATCCATATGAATAAATAAACAGTTGATGATTATTTACGTTTATTTTATTATTTATAAAACTTTACTTCAGTTTTCTGTCTGAGTTTCGGGTTGAGAATATTTAAAGAGAATTAAATAGAATAATAAAAACCACGCGTTTGGAAGATATTGCTAACAATATATAATAATAATAAGAAGAAAAAAATTCGAAGTTTGAAAAGTTTAAAGGCCGAAATGTTGTGAATACCGACCCATAAATATTACGGCGGTTTTCGGTGATTCTCAAATAACGTTGACTGTGTAAATCGTAACGGGTTTGGATAACTTTTGAGAGTCTGTTCAGAATTTTTCTTTTGTGTTTGATGAGAAACTGCGATAAAGTATACAAACAAGTTATGCGTAAACAAACGCTCCAGTTTTTATGCCATGAACATAAATACAAAAATTTGCTCTTTTTACCAAAATTAAATAGCAAACAATATTATAAATTAAGATACATAATAATGAAATATACAAAAATCAACACATGAATTCTGGCTTTTAAAAAAATTTTCATTTAGCAAAAATCTAAATCTTGTTACATTTAAAATTCGATAAGATTTATGTTTATTAAAACTGATCGCTAAACTGATTCTTCTCTCTGCTGCTGCTGCTTCTTCCGATCGCTTGCTGTCTTCTCTCCGATCAGTTGATGTATTTCATTACTCTCACTTTCTCCTCATGTAGACGACGATCCTTTTCGGATAGAAGGAAATTCTCCGGCCTATGACAAGAGTGATCGATTTTGCAAACTTCTTCCTCTTCTTCAAACTTCAAAGTTGTGTAGTCAAAACTCTCATCGGTAGACGAGGTACGCGACAAATGCGCACGATTGGGATCCTCGTCAAAGTCGGGAATCTCTGTTTCCAATTGCTGGGGACACAAGTTGCCGAAGTATCGATCGCGCTCAACATTAGCTCTACAGGAGCAAGCCGCAATATCGGAGTGTTCATTGGAGTTCATGTTGCACGCAATAATATCGAAAGCGAATTCGGTGCTCGGTTCGACTGGACGCCGGAAACCTTTGGGCACAAACCGACAATAATTGAAAATCCATTCGCGGTGGTGCGGGCACGCGATAAAGCGCATCTTGTTCTCTGGGTCCGAGTTTTCGGTGACTGTGAGGAAGCCAGTCTTGGGCTGATAGTAGCCCTCTGCGGTGTCGTAGGTGCCCCTCGGAATTTTGAAGCTCGACTTGCGTGACGTCGTACGCGCGTACGGTCCAAACGGATCGATGCCGAAGCGTATTTCATCATGAAAGCGACGATCGCGGGCTGTGCAGTACTTCCAATTATCCGTGCTTATATTACCATCATCATCGAAGCGGCAGTTGAATTTCATGCCGTCGCTGAAATGCAACTCATGAACGATTTTACATATGCCTTCTTCGAAATACGCTTTTATGATGAACTTCTGCGGGTGCAGCAACTTGAGGCTACCGTAGCCATCGAAGAGGCCCGCCTTGAAGTATCCGCGATACTCGCTGCCGTCCGGGTAAGTATAAGTGCCGAATCCATCCATCGATTGCACCGACTTATTCCATGAACCCTCGTAATGGCTCCTCGTCGGAAATGTCTGATTTTTATACATTTTCTGTATGGCTTGAAATCAGTTGAATGTAAAATTGTTAATCATATAATTGTTAGTACGAAGGGAAAAAATATTTAAAAATATGATAAAAATCCTAAAAAAAATCTATTTGTGCTTTCCTAAGAAAGTCTGAAATTGAAATGATTTTTATAAAAAAGGCTACTTTTTTAAAAAACTTTTCAAGGTGGATCACAAAACAACGATGTTAAAAAAAAGGTGTCGAACAAGACAGACCAACGAGCCGTCTTCGTAAAGAGATTGCATGAAACATTTGTTGCCGACAACATCGTTATTTCATGTACGAAACTAAAGAATATGTAATAATATGTTGTATATTCTTTGGCGAAACAAAATGTGCCTGGCGCTGAGCGGCTTCTGTTGTTTCTTCTGTTAGCTAACATAGCTGCTGTTCGTGTATTTTGTTCGGCTCTGTTGTTAATGAGCAAATAAATGTTCCTAAACGCGCTATTAACAGCTGCTGCCAATCGCACATCAACAAAGTCTACTTTTTCTGTGAGGCTAAAAACGTGAAGATCCACAGAGTGGTAAGGTAAGTGGTACGACAATAGCCGTTCTGATAACCAGACAAACACATGGAATTCAACACGTAAAAAACGCTGTTTTCTATGGCAAAAGCGTGCCACAATCGGCCAGATTTGACAGCTGTCCTGGTAGGCTGGCTGATTTGACGCCTCGATCGCAAACGGATGCTGCTTTCTTTGTGAGCAGTAATCGACAAGACGATATAACTTCTGGGGGAGGGGGTTGGGGATGTAGCAGTGTCCAGGGTGTCCGGACCTCTCCCAGCCACAGCAGCCAGCAACAACCGCCACAACAACTGCAACTGCAAGAGCGCGAGCACGCCCGAGATCAAGCAGCATTTAATAATTTAGAGCGAGTCAAATGGCAGCAATGTCGCTGAACGCCCGACAAGAAACGATAATAACCACAGGAACAACAACAACAACAACAACTTATTATCAAGACACCCAAATGATACAGCTTCGCAGAAACCACATAGATGCTTGGTGCAGATCAGTTTGTATCTGCATGTAACAAGCAGTTGGCAGCTTCACTTGCCACGCGTGCCGATTGTTGGCGCTGTGGTCGTTCTACTGTCGCTGAAAAGTGGGTATCGTATCTGTTAGATACGTCAATAAAAGCTGCCCGAAGCCAACATGAGCACAGGCCCACTACTCAGTCCCCCAGCGGCGTGTCTTTCGGCAGCCTTTTGCAGGCAGGCTATTAACGCGTTAATAGCGTTTGTCCTTCGCTCACACTCTGTCTGTTTTCCGCACTCACGCTCTTTGATGTTGCTTTATCAAATTCGTGCGAATGCGTGCACCTTTAATGAAAAATATGCCATGTATTTTTAATTTTCTAATAGCTTCTAATAGACAAATCTATATACAAATAAAATATTTATTGAAGTTTATATTGTGCTTTATTTTAATAAGAATTCTAAATGACTTCAAGTTAATTTCAATGATTAATATTAATTAAATTTTATTGTGGTGAATGGTCTGGGTTCCCCATCGATCCTGGATTTGTACGCTAGTGTATTTTCACATTTGTAGCGCCTAACGGTAAATTCAATGCTTTTTTCAGATAAACTCAGTAAATTAAGTTAAACGACGACTTACAAGAGAATATTGTTTCTCTTTGTGTCTAATTGCGATAGAGTAAAGTTTCAAATTCTTTGCATGTTTTTGGATTTATGATTCTCTGATTGCTTGATTTTTTAATTGAACCCCTTCTCGTTGACCCCCGATTTTGATTTTGATTGCCGTGCATTTTTTTCTCTAAAATGAATTGGAAGAAAAGGTGTATTGTGGATAATCGTGAAGGCAAAACCTCCACAGACATTCACATGTATCGCTTTTCTGAACTACTAAAAATGTGGTGTGGAAATCTGAAAATCTCAAATACTGTGTTCGAAAATTCGTCAAAAATTTGTAGCGAAAAATATTGCTTGGTTCAATTCCAACTATAAATCTTGGTAAGTAGAAAATTATATTTATTATTTATAAATTTCAAAATTGTTTTTCTATTCCACACTTTTGCCCTATCTAAGCTGTTTTTAAATACGTAGATACTTATAATATAAATATAAATAATATAAGGATAAATACTTATAAATACATATGTACCAGTAAATAAGTAAATGAATTAATAAATAAATAAAATTAGTAAATAAATTAGTAGAAAAATTCTTGCAAATAAACTTATTCAGAGCAATCGGGAATTCCGTCGGAATTTTTTATCCGTCGAAAATTCCGTTCCGCTCGGAAAAATTCCTTCTATCGTAAATTTCCATCGGAACAGTTTTCCGACGGAATATTATTACCAACAGTATACAGGCGAAATATGGATTCGAACATAGCTTCGAAATGTCAAAATTGTCAAATGTCACTGCAAAGTTTTAGATTGCGTTGTTATTAGTTTGGAATAACCAACTCCAGTACCATTTCTAAGTTTTATGTTTTCCGACATCTTTTTCTGTATATATTTTTTTTGTGGATCCAAACCTAGAAAACTGTTTATACAATAAATTTATAAATAATTAAATTTTTAAATATAAATTTATCAACTGTATATATAATTATGCATGAAGTGTATAATAAATTATTATTTGTAAAAATATATTATATATATGTACATATAATATAATTATATATATAATTAAGCAATCAAATAAAATCAGAGACGAAGACTAAAGTATAATTTTGCTTATATACATATGTATATGTAGATTTTAGGTGGATATTTTAGATTTTACAGGTGGTCCAGTAACATTTAATTCCTTTTCTACCGTAGTCCAAAATTTTCCAACCTCCTTGGTCCGTTTGGTGTATCCAAATTAACCAATTTTTCAAGTTGGTTTCGATTTGTCCTTTAAAAAGAGGTCAATTAAAAAACTGGAAGTTTTAAAATTTCTGCTTTTTCTGTTTTTTCAACTGATTTTTACTCTTATACATATGTTGTCACTTCAAATTTGTTATAATTTTGTTGATTTTATAATGTTAAACTTGAATAATAACAAATAATTGCTTTGTTTTTTTCAAAAATTTTCCGCTCGATAAAATGGCGACCGCTCTATGTAAAATGTAAACAATGTGGTACGTTCTGTGACAGCAAAACAACTGTGCGTTCCAGGAGCGCTACCATTTTGAAAAAACATTTTGTAACGGTCTCTCCCAATTTAACTCTTTCATGCCCAAATTAATTCAGCCGTTTCTAAAAATATTTTAATCTCACGTTCTAGTTATTTGGGATATAAATATGTAGTGATACAAAATTTGTATGAATGCAGAGTCGTATGTGCATTAGTTTGTCCTTTACATGTTGCGTACAGGTAACAGGGGCTAACATTAAAAACAACATTTCAGAAATCAAGTTTTTATTATAAACCACATACGTCTGGTAGGAAACAAAACAAATTTTTTTGGTGTTTGACCTTCGAACACGAATAATAAGTAAAATTCTTATTTAAAAACACACATTCCGCATTCTTATTTAAGAAAAATTACTCCAAATATTTATCAATTCATAAAAGATACTGGAAAGGAAGGATACATTTCTTAGAAGTGTAAATAAAAAACAAGGTGCAGAAAGAGTTTGAAATTCCTCTGTCAACCCTTTCAACATGTTCATTTTTACAACATGGAAATTCCTCTAAAAAAAGATGCTGTCGAAAATGTAAAAAACAGTTGAAGGTTTTCTAAGGCGGCCTCAAGTGGCCTAGTGTGACACCCACCATTAAGAATTTGACATGTGAAATTTTTGTTGCTGAGCACCGTTGCCCAGCCATTATAATTAACGCCAAGGAATTTCTTGTTGCCGGGAGATGTTGTTTTTGTTGCCGATTGTGTTTAACGCTTTTACGTGTAATTTCGCATTGAATTGTTGTTGTCCGTTTAGTGAAGTTGAGAAAAAATTCGTTAACATGGCAACGGGTGGAGATACCAATCTGCTAACAATATTTAATTCAATTTGATTAAAAATAAAATGGTGAATAATTACTAAGTACAAAATATATCCGTATTCTAACAAATAATGCAACTAAAGCCTCCCTTCTGCAATTCCTGCAACAAACAAAAGGTACCATACCGATAAGTTTAACAAAAAGGTACTGACTCCTATTCTGTGACAAGCTTCATTTAACAATTCACAAAACCTATCTTCTAATCTAGACACTAATAAAAGGAAACTTTGTGGGGGCCTAATCATATTGTACTTGTCACATTTCTTTTCAAAAGCAAATAAAAACTCTCCTGTCACATCTTATTCACCTAGGTATGGAAGAGGATTGCGACATTCATGGAGTTTATACAATTTAAGGAAAAGCTTAAAAAGCAATTTAAGTACTTTTTTCTAGAAATGTTTTTCCATCTACGGATATATCTATTTCCAATTGGGTAATGAAGTTTAATTCTGGTCGCGGAGTACTTTGGAAGTTTTGCCAAAATGGGTCTATGCTAACTAAATTTGTACTAATTTCTGGCAAAACAATTTCAGATGATGAATCATCCTGAAAGTTTGGTAGAGCTTCACAATTTCCTTTTACAACTATATCTATATAATGCAACCCCCAACGCTTCTGAAAGAGGCAGGAAAACATATCGGAAGTCATTCTTGTGTTATTACCCCCACCTTTTCTTCTCTGTTCAAAAAAATGTTCTAAGCTATCCTGACACAATTTGCGAGTTTTTAAGCTAACTACCTTCTCGTGAAAGATTTTTACACAAATATAGCAATGCGCTAATATTTAAAAGCCAGCCTTTGATAAAGAAAAGTCCCTTCTTTATATCTTTTCCTATTCTATTTCTATTAGCCGAAGTTTGGCCTTTTCTAAAAGTAATATTTGTTCCACAGATCCACAAAAAACTTTCTTGGAAGGAAAAATTGCATTAACATTGTAGCTGTTAAATACATTAAATAGGTTATAAAAAAAATCAAGTATTCCGCCGTATTTAGAGCTGTTGCAGCTTTTGAGACGGACAAGACATTGGACTTATAAAGGGATTTCATGGCAAAGGCAACTGTGTTGCTTACCACGTGAGCAGCCAACCGGACGGACATTTTTTGAAAAGTGTTTGGGTATAAATGAGCGACAGTTAATTTTGGGGGACATTTAAGGGAAGGTTCCTTATCGATATTATAATAATGTACTATGTCGTCCCAGCTAACCAGGCCGCCATTAAAGGTAATCAGATTTTTTTTATCTAACAAACAATTACGGCTGCTCTTTAAAAGGTGAGGTGGATCGTGGAAAAATATCACTTCCTGCCCATTTACGACAAAATATGGTTTATTTTCAGTGACCCCTAATGAGCTTCAAGTTTTACAAAATTGGAGCCCTGGTCGCAAACAAAATGGCATGGGCGCAGTTTTATTTTCTGCAATTGGGCAATAGCCTCTAAAAGATATTTTTTTACAATATCGCCTTTGCATGAATTTTGTACAAAAAAATATGCAAATGGTTGCAACCAATGTGGGCCTTGGATACCCTGCACCATAAAAAGCATTACACTATTAGCTAATCTTGAAGTTCGATTTTCATCCCCAAAATCCTCAAGACCAGTGATCTTATCTCTAGCCCTATCAAATTTTAAATGAACCTTAAGCGAAATTTCATCGCAAGAAAGGGTGACTAATTTTTGCTCTAGTGTAAAGCCCTGGCATCGAAGCTCCAGGGCTTTTAGATTTATTAAAGATAATCCTGCAGATTTAGGCCAATCAGAAGTGAACTCTCTAAGAGTTATTTCTTCTGGCCAATTTAGGGAAGATTTCACAAATCGATACGACAATGGTGACAAGAAATAGACCCCCAAAGCCATTGTCTTCAAATTGTCGTCATATCTCCTGCCTTTTGGATGTCTTCATTATTCCCTAGGAATTCTGTTCTCTTCAGTTAAAGTTAAATTCTGAGACACTAAACCTGCGTTTTCTATTTTAAAAACCTGTACTTCCTTCCCTAAATCTAAAACCTTTTTTTGAGTTCTTGATTGGTATCAATCAATTTTCTTTTTCTGGGCGTATTCTCACTAAGAGACCTGCATGTTTGAACTTGCCTATCTACTTGTTTCTTTTGAAAAAGCTCTACTATCGGATTGATTGTACTCACTTCCGTAGATAAATTATTAACCCTTAAACGGGAATTGATGCATATATGTATGAATCGTCTTAAAAATGCTCTCTAAAATCACTAGGTTGCGAATGGTTTATTTCTTATCATAAGACTGACGACATTGCTGTCGAGCCCTCTTCACCACCCACATCAACTGAAACATTTCGGGTACCCTCAAAAAATCAATTGGAAATGCTCTTGTGGAAAAGAAAAAATTTGATACTAACTGAAGATGAATTAAAATGTACAGGATGATCTTCAAAATTTCCCGATGTAATCAGAGATTACAATAGGCATATGGGTGGAGTAGATCTGATGGACAGTTTCATTGGAAGTTATAGGATCACCATCAAATCGAGGAAATGGTACATACGAATATTTCATCACCTTTTGGATATGACCTCTATCAACTCCTGGCTTCTATATAAAAAGGCATGTCAATTAAAGGGTGTTGTTCGGATTTTAGATCGGCACAAATTTTGTGTCGAATTTATTTTGCTGGCAAGCGTGGCAGAAAACCAAATCGTTCTTCACCATCGGTTGCAAGCCAACATGACGCAAAAAGGTAAAAGTCGATTACAACTCAACCTATTCCGCCAATTGACGTACGCCACGATGGTATATCCACTTTCCAGAAATGGTAAGCAATCGGACACGATACAAACTGTTTAGAACAGACCTTTATAAAAAGTACAAAATGTAATACAGCTTTATGTATAAATATAGATAGAAACTGCTTTTTACAGATTCATTCTATATAAAAATAACCAAATTTAATATTAATTTATTTAAATAATATTACATTACTTATAAAATAAAAGAAATAAATAATGAATAAACAAATTAAAATTAATAAAGAAATTAAACAAACAAAAAAATATTTTTCATGTACAAGCAGGTTTTTATGCGCTGGCGGGCAGTGATGCATATATGAATCAACTAGTTTTTTTTTAAATTTAGCAGTAAAATAAAAAAATTAAGAAAAACTAAGTATGCTACTGTTCTCTGGAGTGCCTAAATAACCCCCAATAATTTTTTTATTCAAATCGGAGATGTTGCCCGTTTAAGGGTTAAATATATTTTTCGATATGTTGACATCTGGGACGGCATCCTTCGTCAAATGCTTACCGTTGCGCATACTGACAGAGAAATGGTTCTGGCACACGTATATGTCCTTCGCTGTTGGTCCAACGATGCCTAGCCTGCGAAGCCATTCCTTTCCTCTGTAAAAATAAACACTTTAGAAACTAATAATATATTTTTCGAGTTTTAAACATAAATATTTTCATATCACTTTTTAGCACTTAACACTGAAATGCATTCCGCTGCCATAAAAACTTTCTTAATACGATTGCAAATGCGATTGCAATGTTTAATTGTTAAATAGTTGTATTAATACCGCGGAAAACTTTTTTTTGCACTCACCGTTCAAGCTGTTGCATTTCGTCGGGAAATGCAAAGCACCTAACTTCTAAATTGCATTTTAAAATGCATTTTCTTTGTCGCGGCATTGTAATTTCAATGTAGCACTCGGATGATGACAATCGAATACACTTTGTGACCACTTCTTGGCGTCAATATCTTACCACCGAACACGTAGATTGTGCGTTTATCAACATCAATACACATCTGATGATCGTAGACCAAATGAACACAACCCCTACTTGACTAGTTTCCTCACAGATTTGCATTCACGCACACACTCGAGTATCGTACAAATAGAAATCACTCTAAAACATTTATGAAGCTATTATAAAGTTTCAATTGCAAAGGAGTGCAAACATAATTTAATATAATCTGTTCTTAGTACTGAGTTATTCAAATATTTTCCAAGCATAAAACTACAACAATAGGTGTCTTAGATTGAAAGGATATCACAGACCTACAAATCATTCAACCCTTTGTAACACCCGAACAAATTAACCTGCTGCTTTTTGTCCATAACAAATTAATTACCTCCAATAAATTCCTCATATTTATTAAAATCTCCATCATTCACCAGACTTTGATGCAGCGGATTTGTGTTTGTTCCTATAAAGCTTTCAAAGCAGCCCTTGCCCAGCCCTCGTATCCTTGCTAATGAAAATGTTTCAAACATAATTAAATATCTCCACCACATCCAAATGAAAAGCAAATAAAGCATTTATACAGACTTCAGTTTCATCGAAAGATTTGTATTTTTAAATGCATTTTTTACCGCATTATAATTCTTAATGCTGGAGCAGGTGGATGGGATCGTCTTGTCCAAGTAGTTCAATATACTAGATGATAAAATAAAAGTAGGTCCCCAATATAAAAGTGGTACAATTTTTAAATGTAAAATGCTAATTTTTATGCACGATCCTGAGTGCGAGAGCGCAAATTGAAAACTTCGGGTTTAGGGTCGTTTCTAAGCCCACTAACTAAATAAAAATATATATGTCGTTCGTTTATTTAAATAAAAATGCTAATTAAAAAAATTCAGAAACAACCTTTCCAGCAGCAGTTCTAATCGTGCATTCCGAAACGTTTGCTCCAGCAAACCTATGAGCGTCCTTAGTGACGAAAACCTTGCGATCGTCAGTTTTGTTGCAAATTGAACACGCACTGATTGTTTACACTGATCTTTTGATTTTATTATACAATTAATTAAACTCTTTGCACTCATTGTATATAACCGCACAAAACATAAAAAACACGTCTGACCAATTTGAAAAAAATATATATAATACAATTTGTATATAAAATCCACAAATTGCACAACACAACATAGAAATATAAATATACCTATGTACATACATATAAATTATGCTGCACAAATGTGCTGCACATTCTATAATATGCTTCATAAGCACATATGTATATAATATATAACTAAATAAACTAAATATTAAATATTAATAAATACAATTAAATTATATAGATATTAAATCTTATAAGATCCCTTGTTTTTGTACCCTCCCAATCCTTTCCTCTATCCTCTTACTATGCTCTTATACCTTATTATCATTTATTTTCCTATTCCCATCTTGTCTCATTTCCGCCTAGCCCATCGTTCTACCACCACTTTCCATTTTCGGTGTCTGCACCGCCCCCGCATAATAATATGATTTGAACTAACTGGTGTAGTTTGTGTTCGGATCTCGAGATGTGCGAGTTGGTTTTCCCAGACATTCTGTTTTAATAGTCAGAGCAGAAACGTGTAAATTAGAAAATTTTTTAAGAGATAAAGAATAGAAAATGAAGACGAAAAAGATAATGATATTAATTGTATTCATTCAGCTATATATTCGTTATCTTTCGTGTAACCCCAAAAATGCATTCGCTATTACGCCGGCAAACATAGGTATTTTACCAAGGCAATTACGCAGTAATTTTCCCATACGAACCATTTCTTCAAGGTCGTCTGTATTGCGTCGTGTTTTGCCTGTTAGTTGCACTTTATTTATGTTTTCAATTTTTAATTCCTTTAAAGATCAAATCTTCTCAGCATTACATATGTATGTATGCTTGACCGTATGCAGCAAGGAGACAGGAAAGATCAGCGACTCCTAAATCGAATGTGCCACTTCGCATTTTGTGAGATGTGATGGCATAGCATAACGTAATTGACAACAACAGACGTTCTACTGTGCGACTTACATATTTATATTGTATATTTTTTTATGTGTAAATATAAAAATCCAAATACTCAGTTTCTACTTTACTTTAACTCAACTAAAAAACGATATATTTCTACTCTTCAAACATTAGAAAAAATAAAATCAAATCGCCATATCATTTCAATTTCATTCATTTAATTGCAAAAGTTGAAATTTTTAAAATTTTTATATTGTAGGAAATTGTTCTCAGGAAAGAATTGAGAATTGAAAAATTTTAAAGCATTAAAGTTGCAATTTTAGCATCAACCTCGTAGATGAGCACATCACGATGCTCATTAATAGTTGGTTGGTGGCTATTTTCATTATGTGGTATTTTGATCGTTCACTAAGCCCGATTTTGCAGGATTACTACTCATAGGGTCAGTGCGGATTCCTCAAATGTATCTTCAGCCTACGTTATACACTGTCGGCGATGGCGAAAGTATAAAAAAATTATGTAAATTCAAATTGTCCTTTCATTTTTGTTTTGTTTTTCTGTAGGAACAATTTTTAAAGCGTGGTGCTTTTCTATGAGTCGAATATAAATAAAACGGATTTGCCGCTACCACGACGAGCAGTTGTGGGTGCTGTTTCACGAGGAGTACTCCAAAAATATACCATTCTTTCTACATGATGTGCTGTTGCGAAACTTCAGTTTCACCTCCACCTTTAGCCGTTGCAGCAACTTCCTACTAACAACACAGTATTTACCAGATCTGGAGCAGCTGGCGATGACTAAGTATATAGTGCCAATCGGAGAAAAAACTCGCTGCGTCAGCATCAGCACCTGGCCCTATTCGAGGTGTTCTTTAAACCGTTTCCTACAGATACAACGTCATCCAATACAATATATTGGACATTTTGCGCAAATAATTGTTTACTATTGCGCCAATTAAGTGTGTGGTGAAAGTGTGGCGCCATGATCGATGTTGAAGTCGCCAATACATGATCCTCTTGTTTCTCGCCCATATAATTGATTTCCTCCTTGCATGAGTTGCTTTTCTTCATGTCTTTCTTCGAATTGACGGTGATCATGGTATTTTCTACATTTTTTTAGTCCGAATTCTGCTCCGCGTAAGATGAATCGATGGATTCATCCGAGGCCGGGGGCAATTTTAATTTTTTATGATTAAAATGGTTAATTAAAATGTATAATTAAATTATCAAACGCGTTTGGTTCGCGTTTCGATAAGTTTTGTTTCTTCCGCATTGCTGCCGTTTTCGCTGCACAAGTTCCCAACGTCGTTGCAGGCTCGCAATTTCGACTCCCCTTACTAGTCGCATTCTTCCGTAATACGTCCTCGTTCAGTACCGAATTACGAAAGCGTTTTTAGCAGTATGCTGCCAATCAATGGTGTTTGGATACGTTAAATATATTAGGTGCAGCTCCTCCCAAATGGATTCGCACGTGCCGTAAACAACGTATCTGGCCGTAGACTTATACGTTTTAAATGTCAATGCTAGCGAATGAAATTTACACCCTTGCGCCAAATACCTGTACATGATTTTATAACTCGTCTAGGATATACACTGCAGAGAGCATTATAAGCTTCCCATAAAAACCGTAACATTTTGAAAACCTTCCGAATCTTTGTGGCATTTCCCATTTTGTGTCTTGCATGATTTACTATAAATATTATAAAAAACCTATTGTATACCAAACGAAAGATCAACACTTTGCATTTATTTGAAACAAAATGTAAATAAAGTCTTATGACAGATGTCGCTCATTCCTCTCCTTGAGAGAGACATCGTTTCCGACGACGTATCGTCTCAGATCACCTTAAAGGCGCTCTGTTTGTAAGGGCTTTTATCGCTATATGCAGATCATTGGAGGACCGTTATTTGAATGAACAAAAGTGTTAGAAGCAGAGATAAAGAGATAGGAAACTTAATTTCAGGGTTCGTAAATGCTCACTCTCGAGCGCTCATTTTTGCTCCTGCTCGCTCAGACTCGCTCAAAAGAGCATTTGCTTACGAGAGCACAAGCGAGCAGGAGCAAAAAACAATAACATCAGTGAGCAGCTCCGTGCTCACTGCTCCGATCAGTTGCGAGCAGTGAGCAAGTGAAAAGGAAATTGTTCTCCGAAAAGAATTGAGGATTGAAAAATGTTAAAGAATCAATGTTGCAATTTTAGCATCAACCTCCTGCTTGAGCTTCCGGAAATACCGTTGGTACTCTGGGGGATCCCAGTTTTGCAAAATTACCATTCGGACCGTCAGTGCGGATTCCACAATGTTTACCGGTCAAACCTAGTTTTATTTGAGTACAATATTAGCAATTATAAACTCGATCGTTTGGATACTGTAAATGACCTCGGCGTGGTTCTCGATCATAAGCTGCGTTTTCACACACATATTGACCATATACATAAGTAATAGAGCCAGCAGTTTATTTGATTTTATTAAGCGTTGGTCCAAAGTGTTCAACAATCTATATATTACTAAATTGTTATACACAGCACTTGTTCGCTCTATTTTGGAGTACGCGGCGCCGGTTTGGGTTCGCACTTCAGCTGTTATATCGATAAACTTGAATCAATGCAGGAGCAGTTCTTATTTTTCTGTCTACGGAATATTCGCTGGGATCCATCTACGTTTGCCGTCGTACGAGTTTTGACTAAAGCTGATAAATTTATCCTCCCTAATTAATCGCTGATGAATTCTTAACGCGTTTTTGTAATCGATATATGGTGCCATCGACTCCGCTTACTTGCTACGTAACATTAACATCAACACTCCTCGTCGCTCTTCGAAGAGATGAGATTTTCTTCACTTACGATTTTGTAGGGCAACATGAACCACTTAGAAGCGCCTGCGCAGATTTCAACATCGTATACCCAGTTACTAACCTAACTGATCCCGTTTATGTACATAGCTAAAAATAAAATCCTCAGCTTCTTAAAATAATATTGTTATATTAGTCTCATTAATGTTATTACACTTTATTAATTTTTATGTATGTAACACAAATAATAAGGCCATATGGTTAAGTTTAAGCACTAATAATTAAATAAATAATTAAATTGTATTTTCAGCGTACGTCATAATCTGCGACGCTGGCGAAAGTATAACAAAATTTCGTAGTTTCAAATTGTCCATTGATATTTTTACAGGTGGTGCAATTCTATGGGTCAAATATGAATAAAGTGGATTTGCCGCAGTCACGACGAGCGAACCAGTTCTCGGGGTTGACTTAGGCCAAATAAGAACCTTTGATCACTCCTATGTTGATCATCGTTGATCACCCCTATGTGTCCAACGAACTTCTAAGACCGTTGAATCCTTTGACGACATTTTTCAGATGCTCAACCTGACATCGACATTAGTGAATGATCGGAAAAGTTAGGATCAACACCAGAAAGTTCCTCCTCTCTATGGCTTCAATATCAGAAGAATTTACCGGTTTTTTCTCTTTGTTTTCGTCCTGATAATCTGCAAGATATTAGACCAAGGGGGGGAGAGATTTAAGAGCCACTAGTTTGCTGATGTTTGTTTTGCACAAGTGTGTTGAAACGCATTTTCAAGACACAACAAACATTTAAAGCTTTGCACTGCTTGCTTCTTTTACCTTCGAATCAAGCCATGACTGCCGAAAGCCTCCTGAAAACAAAACACAAAAACAATAGAATTTGTTGGCTTTTTCGGTGTGACTGATTAATCAAAAGTTCAAACGTTCAACCACTTCAGTCGAACAGTGTGCCGGTGGTACGAAATCGTAAATCAGCTGAGTTTAGGTATTTTTTTTGCACAATGTTATCTCTTAAATTTAAGGTGGTTACATTTCAAGGTACATTTCTAAGAGCATGCACATTTTTGATATAACAAATGTATAGTCACTAATTAACACAATATTTTTGGTTCTTTACATTAACTAGGCGGAATCCAAGCTCGTATACGTCACAATTATTTGCCATTTAACTATTTAATATAAATTTAACAAATTGAAAGACCCGGGTCTACTTTGACAGTGTTTCAAATGCTATGCTAAAAAATAAATGAAATTGAAATAAATAAATAATTGAAATTCCTATACAGTTTGATATTTTTAATGTTATTTGTTCTATTTGGCTTCAGGTAGATGTAAAAGTAGTGGTATAGAACAGTTGAATAGATATATATAGTACCAAATGTAGTCTTGCTTCAAATGAATAAAGAGTCGTCGTGTAATCGCAAGGGAGAATAGAATACAATAAACTTTATTGAATAAAGCGAACTTTTCGTTAATCACCGGTCATCATGTAATATCCGCCATAAAGAAAATACTTTGTGAACAATGAAAGTTGCTTTCTGACGGCGTCTCGAATTAGCCGATTAGCATAGGAGACATGGTCTTGTGTTTCTCAGGTACGAGTATTTAACGAAAGAAGACAGATTTTCTTTTTTACATAAACAAAAATAAATAATTCTACCAGTCGATTAATGTCTTTATATAACATTTTAAACATTGATCGGAAAATTTATGTAATTTCAAATGGGTAATAAAAACGGATTATACAAATTTATATACATATATAGTTATTATAAGTTTTCCTTTTTTTGGAAACAGCACAACAGAGTCCTCAGATAACTACCTAAGAAACCGCAGTAAACAATGATTACATAAAACCAAGCTGCTAACATATTAATAATTCATTTCTAAAGTGTAGAAAACTGAGAACAAAATTTTAGAGTTTTTACTACATATTATTTTACCTGGCCAAGAATTGACTAGTCCGCACAAATTTTGGAGTATATCTATGGCCATAAGCCGCAACAGTCTAACTCTGTGTTTCTTACTTTCCAGGAGACAGTTTTACTTCATTTACTTATTATTATTTATAATTCTTCATTCATAATTTGGCAATTTTCGAGAGATGGTAGATTTATTAACTTAAGTCGAGAAGCATACCGTGGTAATCTTAATGCGGGACCTCAACGTAAACTCCTTAGACAGAAAAGTGGAATTGGAATGGAAGGAATTGTTTTTGTACGGATTCAATTTCCGTAATATGTCATCTGAAGTTTGGATTCCAGACCGGAGAGGCATATTCAAATAGAGGCCGAACTAATCAGGTAAAAAATATCTTAGAGATATAGGGATCATCTAATTCTTTAGACCAATGTTTAATAAAGCCTAATACACTGGCGGCTGTGCAAGATATGCTGTTTATGTGAATATGAAAACGAAGTTTACGACTCAGAACTACACCAACGTCCTCAGCAACATTCAAATAATCCAACTTATAATCGTCAATACTATAATATAATTAAATATTAATGGGTTAGAACGAGCAAATGTCATTTGTTTGCACTTATTAAATTCAGCTTTATACAGTTAAGCACGAAGCTGGAGCATTGCATTATGTTCATTTTTATACGATAAGAATAACTTCACGTCATCCTCAAACAACAGTATGTTAGAATTATTGATTACTGTCGGTATCGTTCGTTTATATAAATCAAGAATAACATAACTGTCGGTATGATCGTTTATATAAATCAAGAATAACAAGGGACCTAAATGGCTACCTTGTGGAACTCCAGATGTAACCATGAATTCCCTTGAGTTCAAGCTCTTATATAATACCATTTGTGTGCAATGAGTAAGGTAGGAATCAATCCTGTTTATCAGTACATATCTCTTAAAAACCAAATAATTTAAGTTTTATAATGAGTAGATTGTGGTTCACTATATCAAAAGCTTTACTGACATCAGTGTCAACAACGTCAGTTTGTTTTGCCATTTTAAAACTTTTAATACTTATCGACGTGATTTCTAGCAAATTTGAAGTTGTACATTTTCCGGCTCGGAAACCATTTTGAGCTGCAGAGATCAGCGCATTAACACTCCTTGAAATATGATGGGTAATTATTTTCTCAAGTAGCCATTTATACCACGGTAGTTTTTTATATCAGATCTATTGCCAAAGTAAGTCAAAGTAAGGTCAAATAGTTTAGTTATAGGTGACACTAATTTATCAACACAGTTTTTTAGAATGCAAGACGGGATTCCACCTGGACCCGGATTATAAGAGGATTTAATATTATTTAATTCTTTTATGACTATCAACTATCTATAACGGGATGCGCGGTGGAGCCAAGTAAAACTCATATGGATAATTCGTCAGTGTATTTAACACTCGAATATGTTGTTTTAAAATAGTCAGTAAATAGGTTACAGATCGTATTGGTGAAGATATTACAGTCTTCCGTTTAATATTTATAAAATTTCAAAACGATTTTGGGTCCAAACGTAAGTTCGATTGACCTCTTTCTATATAATTGCTATAGGACTACTTGTAGACAAATAATTGCCCAGGTTTACAGTATGTGTAAGTGTTCTACAATATAATCTATAAAGTAATTATTATAACTGTTATAATATTAATAAACTATGAAAAAATCTTGAAATTAGATTATAATGCAAGTAATCTAAGTGGCAATAACTAAATTTCGTTCCAGCTTGAGTTAAGCGGATTCGGTTTGTGGCCAAAGATATGGCCTAAAACACACTTCATTCAATAAAAATTTTAATACTAATGGGGATGAAATTGTCGATAAATTGGCACCTTAAAGGATTGAGGATAATCATAACGCATTCAACACACAAACACACGTAACCTAGATAAAATAACACTAAGCACTTATCGATACACGAATAAGTTGGAAAGCTTATTAGTATTAATAATAAATATTTATTTCACATAATCATTTTCTATTAAGTATTTACTTGTTTATTAGTATTATAAGTATTAGTATCCATTATATTTTTATATTTTTTATATACTTTTTATCTTATTTTATTTCTTATATTCAAATAAATCGCAATTTTTTTTCTATAGTTTCTAAAAAGTTTCAGAAATAGGATTCGGAAAAAGGACAACCAAAAACTTGTATCGGGAAATACAGTTCTCTTCTCTCCATTTATTTTTATAATTGTAATGATTTTTTAATAGCTACATTTAAAATTTATCAAAAATTTCTTAAATCCTAATCGCGAAAATAAATAAAATGCATTTTATATTTACAGTATTAAACCACCTTATTCAAGGAAGTTTTAAAATATACATATATCTACAGTAGATTTACATGTGTGTTCGCTTATATAAATTACATGCACACTATTTACTTAATATAATATAGTATATACTTTTGGTATACATATGTATATATATTTATGGTTTGTAATCTTATATATCACATATATATATATACATGTACACACATATATATACATATATATATGTGGCATTTATTAGCATTAAAACAGGTGAGACCAATTTGCTATTTATACTTTTCTAAGTGCCTTATAATTTATTATTTTCACCAACAAAATTTTCCCTAAAATTTTTAATTTTTTGAACAAAATATCCTTCCAGATTTTCAGCACATTTATAAAATGATGATTCCTTTGGATTGTAATAACGGCAGTTGTCAAAAATTTTTGTCATATCTCCAATAAATTCAGATAATTTTCTGTACACATTCATATTTATGTTTGCTTCAATTTTCTGCAAATCTGAAATTACATTGTGTTTAGTGAAAAGTTTATATAATGTAAAAGTTATTTTTAATTTAATTAAAAACGTTTTTTGAATTGAACGATTCTGCAACACAGATTTCTCATATTTATATTAAACCGTAGTTCTACATGAAGAATTGATCATAGTTCAGAATTACTTCACAGTTGAAAGAAATATAGGCGAAAAAAAGAAAAGAAAAAGGAAATTTAGAAAGCCACATACATTCTGTTTCGATTTTATTTTCTCGCGAATGGATTGCTGAAAATATTACAACTAGTATATGCAAATCAGTTTACTTGCTGGTATTTACTAAAACCTTGGCAGCTTTTTCCTTGAATTGTGCAGAACTAATAATTCAACAGAACTGAACTTATTTGACTTGATTGGATGCTTTTTATTTTAAGGGCCTAATATTTTTTAAATTTTATTAGATATATTTTTATTAAGTTTTCACTTTGGAAAATATGGAAAAGAAAATGGAAAACTAGAAGTGTGGAAAGCCAAGTGAATTAGGAAGAACGAACTTTAAAAAGAAATTAAAAATAGCCGCCTTTGCGCTACAAGATTTTTATACTATACATCGCTATTCGAATAGATTGACTATAGTCTCATCCAGATTATTCAGACTATAGTCTCATAGACTTTTCCTCCATAGTTTTAAATTAATAATTTCCATACTTTTAAATTAATGATATAAGGATGATACTTAAAGGATCGGGGGGAAAAATAAATTTATAATATCACAAAAAACTAACTAGCGAAATACATATCTAATGCAAATTGAATACGCACAGCAGTAAAATAAAACCTTTACATTGGTAGATGTAAATGGTTTTTCGCATTAAAGCGAGGCAAAGAGGGAGAAGTAGATCGCTTTAAGTCACGATTAGTAGCTAAAGGATGCGATCAACAGTTTTGCATTAATTACACACACAGACATTTTCACCTGTAACACCATAGAACATCAATTATTTATACATCAGATGGATGTTTCATCGGCGTACTTATGTAGCACATGAAAGGTGTACATGCGGCAGCCGGAGTGCTTCATAGATCCAAATTTTCCAGACAAAAATGTGAAATTGAATAAAGCTATTTATGGGCTGAAGCAGTCTGGTCGTGAGTGCTTAAGAACATGGATTTTGTACCAAGTGAGAGCGAGCCGTGCTTGTATGAAAATGATGATGTTATAATTGCAGACCTGATATCTGATTCTCCTCCTGAGGTTTCTCTCGAGTGAAAGCAGTGATCCTAGTCAGCTGTCAGGCGGATCCACAGGTTGCGGATAGTGGGAAGCCTGCACAATCTGTTCGCTACCAGGTTAGTTTCTCTGAAACCCCGTACAAGACTACTAGACTGGATCAAGGTATCACATGACCCGTGCATGGCTGGGGACCCAGTCGTTAAGGGAGTATTCGGATACCTGGTGCTCTACGGATTACCTTTATCTGTATATAGCGGATTTCTGTACAGATGGATCACCCTTTCTCCGCAGTAACACAACTCGTATGGTAACAAAGAAAAAAAACAGGAAGAAAGCTATATTCGACTTGGCCGAATCTCAGATACCCTAAAAGTTTTGAAAAAATTTCAACTGAAATTAAAGGAAATATGTGGTTATAAGGAAAGCTACCGTATAATCACATTTAATCACAGACGGGTATAAATACAGTGGCGTAGCTAGGGTGCGCAGGGTTGGCGGTATGCCCCAGGCGGAGCAATTTCGGGGGCAGCTGTTTTGGAAATCAAGTATTGACTTGAAATGAATTGTAGGAAATTTTGGAGCTGCAAGTTATTAAACGTCCCAAGCTCCATGAGTCCTAGCTACGCCACTGTATAAATAGTAGGTGTGGTCGTTACCTGTTTTCAAAACAAAATAACTAGCTTAGTTGTTATTATTGTATTAAAATTTAAGTTAGTTAAGTTAGTTATTATTGTATTAAAATTTAAGCTTTGTTTACATGGTAACAAACTTGTTTTCATGAGCTATACTGTATAAGTAGTGTAAAAGTGGGCGGGCCGCGCCCAGTTTTGCTGTTATGTTTTATTGGAAAATAAGTTGTTATGTAAAGTTTTATTCAGGAACTTTATATCATGGCCATATTTGGCATATTAACGGATAAGTGCGTGAAGTTAAATACGAATTTAAGCGTGAAGTTAAATACGTATTTAACTTGTGCGATAAATTTAATAAAAAAAATCGCATGCTACTTTTTGTAATATATGCTTCCAGCTAAAATGTCTTTTTTTAAAAAAAATAATTAAAAATATTCAGATACAATACCTTATTAAGTTATGCATATCATCGGAAAGGTATTTTCAATAGCTATCCAACGCAAAAGGTTTCATCCTGACACAAGTAAAATCTGACCGCCAGTGACCACTTCAACATAGCAGTACTTGGTACCAAAAAGTCCGAATTTTCAAAAATAAATTAAAGGTAATCGAAAACAGCAACTTAGTAAGTCCGGCATACCATTGGAAAGGTATTTCCAATAGCTATCAAACGCAAAAGGTTTCATCCTGACACAAGTAAAAACTGACCGCCAGTGACCACTTGAACATACCAGTACTTGGTACCAAAAAATCCGAATTTTCAAAAATAAATTAAAGGTAATCGAAAACAGCAACTTAGTAAGTCCGGCATACCATCGGAAAGGTATTTTCAATGGCTATCCAATGCAAAAGGTTTCATCCTGACACAAGTAAAAACTGACCGCCAGTGACCACTTGAACATACCAGTACTTGGTACCAAAAAATCCGAATTTTCAAAAATAAATTAAAGGTAATCGAAAACAGCAACTTAGTAAGTCCGGCATACCATCGGAAAGGTATTTTCAATGGCTATCCAATGCAAAAGGTTTCATCCTGACACAAGTAAAAACTGACCGCCAGTGACCACTTGAACATACCAGTACTTGCACTTGGTACCAAAAAGTCCGAATTTTCAAAAATAAATTAAAGGTAATCGAAAACAGCAACTTAGTAAGTCCGGCATACCATCGGAAAGGTATTTTCAATGGCTATCCAATGCAAAAGGTTTCATCCTGACACAAGTAAAAACTGACCGCCAGTGACCACTTGAACATACCAGTACTTGCACTTGGTACCAAAAAGTCCGAATTTTCAAAAATAAATTAAAGGTAATCGAAAACAGCAACTTAGTAAGTCCGGCATACCATCGGAAAGGTATTTTCAATGGCTATCCAATGCAAAAGGTTTCATCCTGACACAAGTAAAAACTGACCGCCAGTGACCACTTGAACATACCAGTACTTGCACTTGGTACCAAAAAGTCCGAATTTTCAAAAATAAATTAAAGGTAATCGAAAACAGCAACTTAGTAAGTCCGGCATACCATCGGAAAGGTATTTTCAATGGCTATCCAATGCAAAAGGTTTCATCCTGACACAAGTAAAAACTGACCGCCAGTGACCACTTGAACATACCAGTACTTGCACTTGGTACCAAAAAGTCCGAATTTTCAAAAATAAATTAAAGGTAATCGAAAACAGCAACTTAGTAAGTCCGGCATACCATCGGAAAGGTATTTTCAATGGCTATCCAATGCAAAAGGTTTCATCCTGACACAAGTAAAAACTGACCGCCAGTGACCACTTGAACATACCAGTACTTGCACTTGGTACCAAAAAGTCCGAATTTTCAAAAATAAATTAAAGGTAATCGAAAACAGCAACTTAGTAAGTCCGGCATACCATTGGAAAGGTATTTCCAATAGCTATCCAATGCAAAAGGTTTCATCCTGACACAAGTAAAAACTGACCGCCAGTGACCACTTGAACATACCAGTACTTGCACTTGGTACCAAAAAGTCCGAATTTTCAAAAATAAATTAAAGGTAATCGAAAACAGCAACTTAGTAAGTCCGGCATACCATCGCAAAGGTATTTTCAATGGCTATCCAATGCAAAAGGTTTCATCCTGACACAAGTAAAAACTGACCGCCAGTGACCACTTGAACATACCAGTACTTGCACTTGGTACCAAAAAGTCCGAATTTTCAAAAATAAATTAAAGGTAATCGAAAACAGCAACTTAGTAAGTCCGGCATACCATCGGAAAGGTATTTTGAATGGCTATCCAATGCAAAAGGTTTCATCCTGACACAAGTAAAAACTGACCGCCAGTGACCACTTGAACATACCAGTACTTGCACTTGGTACCAAAAAGTCCGAATTTTCAAAAATAAATTAAAGGTAATCGAAAACAGCAACTTAGTAAGTCCGGCATACCATTGGAAAGGTATTTCCAATAGCTATCCAATGCAAAAGGTTTCATCCTGACACAAGTAAAAACTGACCGCCAGTGACCACTTGAACATACCAGTACTTGCACTTGGTACCAAAAAGTCCGAATTTTCAAAAATAAATTAAAGGTAATCGAAAACAGCAACTTAGTAAGTCCGGCATACCATCGGAAAGGTATTTTGAATGGCTATCCAATGCAAAAGGTTTCATCCTGACACAAGTAAAAACTGACCGCCAGTGACCACTTGAACATACCAGTACTTGCACTTGGTACCAAAAAGTCCGAATTTTCAAAAATAAATTAAAGGTAATCGAAAACAGCAACTTAGTAAGTCCGGCATACCATTGGAAAGGTATTTCCAATAGCTATCCAATGCAAAAGGTTTCATCCTGACACAAGTAAAAACTGACCGCCAGTGACCACTTGAACATACCAGTACTTGCACTTGGTACCAAAAAGTCCGAATTTTCAAAAATAAATTAAAGGTAATCGAAAACAGCAACTTAGTAAGTCCGGCATACCATCGGAAAGGTATTTTCAATGGCTATCCAATGCAAAAGGTTTCATCCTGACACAAGTAAAAACTGACCGCCAGTGACCACTTGAACATACCAGTACTTGCACTTGGTACCAAAAAGTCCGAATTTTCAAAAATAAATTAAAGGTAATCGAAAACAGCAACTTAGTAAGTCCGGCATACCATCGGAAAGGTATTTTCAATGGCTATCCAATGCAAAAGGTTTCATCCTGACACAAGTAAAAACTGACCGCCAGTGACCACTTGAACATACCAGTACTTGCACTTGGTACCAAAAAGTCCGAATTTTCAAAAATAAATTAAAGGTAATCGAAAACAGCAACTTAGTAAGTCCGGCATACCATCGGAAAGGTATTTTGAATGGCTATCCAATGCAAAAGGTTTCATCCTGACACAAGTAAAAACTGACCGCCAGTGACCACTTGAACATACCAGTACTTGCACTTGGTACCAAAAAGTCCGAATTTTCAAAAATAAATTAAAGGTAATCGAAAACAGCAACTTAGTAAGTCCGGCATACCATTGGAAAGGTATTTCCAATAGCTATCCAATGCAAAAGGTTTCATCCTGACACAAGTAAAAACTGACCGCCAGTGACCACTTGAACATACCAGTACTTGCACTTGGTACCAAAAAGTCCGAATTTTCAAAAATAAATTAAAGGTAATCGAAAACAGCAACTTAGTAAGTCCGGCATACCATCGGAAAGGTATTTTGAATGGCTATCCAATGCAAAAGGTTTCATCCTGACACAAGTAAAAACTGACCGCCAGTGACCACTTGAACATACCAGTACTTGCACTTGGTACCAAAAAGTCCGAATTTTCAAAAATAAATTAAAGGTAATCGAAAACAGCAACTTAGTAAGTCCGGCATACCATTGGAAAGGTATTTCCAATAGCTATCCAATGCAAAAGGTTTCATCCTGACACAAGTAAAAACTGACCGCCAGTGACCACTTGAACATACCAGTACTTGCACTTGGTACCAAAAAGTCCGAATTTTCAAAAATAAATTAAAGGTAATCGAAAACAGCAACTTAGTAAGTCCGGCATACCATCGGAAAGGTATTTTCAATGGCTATCCAATGCAAAAGGTTTCATCCTGACACAAGTAAAAACTGACCGCCAGTGACCACTTGAACATACCAGTACTTGCACTTGGTACCAAAAAGTCCGAATTTTCAAAAATAAATTAAAGGTAATCGAAAACAGCAACTTAGTAAGTCCGGCATACCATCGGAAAGGTATTTTCAATGGCTATCCAATGCAAAAGGTTTCATCCTGACACAAGTAAAAACTGACCGCCAGTGACCACTTGAACATACCAGTACTTGCACTTGGTACCAAAAAGTCCGAATTTTCAAAAATAAATTAAAGGTAATCGAAAACAGCAACTTAGTAAGTCCGGCATACCATCGGAAAGGTATTTTCAATGGCTATCCAATGCAAAAGGTTTCATCCTGACACAAGTAAAAACTGACCGCCAGTGACCACTTGAACATACCAGTACTTGCACTTGGTACCAAAAAGTCCGAATTTTCAAAAATAAATTAAAGGTAATCGAAAACAGCAACTTAGTAAGTCCGGCATACCATCGGAAAGGTATTTTCAATGGCTATCCAATGCAAAAGGTTTCATCCTGACACAAGTAAAAACTGACCGCCAGTGACCACTTGAACATACCAGTACTTGCACTTGGTACCAAAAAGTCCGAATTTTCAAAAATAAATTAAAGGTAATCGAAAACAGCAACTTAGTAAGTCCGGCATACCATTGGAAAGGTATTTCCAATAGCTATCCAATGCAAAAGGTTTCATCCTGACACAAGTAAAAACTGACCGCCAGTGACCACTTGAACATACCAGTACTTGCACTTGGTACCAAAAAGTCCGAATTTTCAAAAATAAATTAAAGGTAATCGAAAACAGCAACTTAGTAAGTCCGGCATACCATCGGAAAGGTATTTTCAATGGCTATCCAATGCAAAAGGTTTCATCCTGACACAAGTAAAAACTGACCGCCAGTGACCACTTGAACATACCAGTACTTGCACTTGGTACCAAAAAGTCCGAATTTTCAAAAATAAATTAAAGGTAATCGAAAACAGCAACTTAGTAAGTCCGGCATACCATCGGAAAGGTATTTTCAATGGCTATCCAATGCAAAAGGTTTCATCCTGACACAAGTAAAAACTGACCGCCAGTGACCACTTGAACATACCAGTACTTGCACTTGGTACCAAAAAGTCCGAATTTTCAAAAATAAATTAAAGGTAATCGAAAACAGCAACTTAGTAAGTCCGGCATACCATCGGAAAGGTATTTTCAATGGCTATCCAATGCAAAAGGTTTCATCCTGACACAAGTAAAAACTGACCGCCAGTGACCACTTGAACATACCAGTACTTGCACTTGGTACCAAAAAGTCCGAATTTTCAAAAATAAATTAAAGGTAATCGAAAACAGCAACTTAGTAAGTCCGGCATACCATCGGAAAGGTATTTTCAATGGCTATCCAATGCAAAAGGTTTCATCCTGACACAAGTAAAAACTGACCGCCAGTGACCACTTGAACATACCAGTACTTGCACTTGGTACCAAAAAGTCCGAATTTTCAAAAATAAATTAAAGGTAATCGAAAACAGCAACTTAGTAAGTCCGGCATACCATCGGAAAGGTATTTTCAATGGCTATCCAATGCAAAAGGTTTCATCCTGACACAAGTAAAAACTGACCGCCAGTGACCACTTGAACATACCAGTACTTGCACTTGGTACCAAAAAGTCCGAATTTTCAAAAATAAATTAAAGGTAATCGAAAACAGCAACTTAGTAAGTCCGGCATACCATCGGAAAGGTATTTTCAATGGCTATCCAATGCAAAAGGTTTCATCCCGACACAAGTAAAAACTGACCGCCAGTGACCACTTGAACATACCAGTACTTGCACTTGGTACCAAAAAGTCCGAATTTTCAAAAATAAATTAAAGGTAATCGAAAACAGCAACTTAGTAAGTCCGGCATACCATCGGAAAGGTATTTTCAATGGCTATCCAATGCAAAAGGTTTCATCCTGACACAAGTAAAAACTGACCGCCAGTGACCACTTGAACATACCAGTACTTGCACTTGGTACCAAAAAGTCCGAATTTTCAAAAATAAATTAAAGGTAATCGAAAACAGCAACTTAGTAAGTCCGGCATACCATCGGAAAGGTATTTTCAATGGCTATCCAATGCAAAAGGTTTCATCCTGACACAAGTAAAAACTGACCGCCAGTGACCACTTGAACATACCAGTACTTGCACTTGGTACCAAAAAGTCCGAATTTTCAAAAATAAATTAAAGGTAATCGAAAACAGCAACTTAGTAAGTCCGGCATACCATCGGAAAGGTATTTTCAATGGCTATCCAATGCAAAAGGTTTCATCCTGACACAAGTAAAAACTGACCGCCAGTGACCACTTGAACATACCAGTACTTGCACTTGGTACCAAAAAGTCCGAATTTTCAAAAATAAATTAAAGGTAATCGAAAACAGCAACTTAGTAAGTCCGGCATACCATCGGAAAGGTATTTTCAATGGCTATCCAATGCAAAAGGTTTCATCCTGACACAAGTAAAAACTGACCGCCAGTGACCACTTGAACATACCAGTACTTGCACTTGGTACCAAAAAGTCCGAATTTTCAAAATAAATTAAAGGTAATCGAAAACAGCAACTTAGTAAGTCCGGCATACCATCGAAAGGTATTTTCAATGGCTATCCAATGCAAAAGGTTTCATCCTGACACAAGTAAAAACTGACCGCCAGTGACCACTTGAACATACCAGTACTTGCACTTGGTACCAAAAAGTCCGAATTTTCAAAAATAAATTAAAGGTAATCGAAAACAGCAACTTAGTAAGTCCGGCATACCATCGGAAAGGTATTTTCAATGGCTATCCAATGCAAAAGGTTTCATCCTGACACAAGTAAAAACTGACC